>MJUU01012338.1:2865-21094 GCA_002080025.1 Modiolus philippinarum | reverse complement strand
AAATGGAGACAATGGACCAAATAAACTGAGATATGATTTCCATAAAAATAAACACCATTTTTTTTCTCATGAGATAAGGAGCGATTGAGGATAGAGCTAGCAAAAGGCCCTATAGTACCTTAACATATTGGTGACCTGGACCATGACTTAAGAGATAACCCTACTGTATTTTAGAATCTGAGGGGGTAAATTGTACATTTTACTGTCGCAAACTGAGTTTTCCGGCGACGCTTTAGTGGAGCCGGAAAACGGATGTTTGCGACGGTAAAATCTTAGATTTACTCCTGACGATCCCAAAATACAGTTTGGTTTTCTCTATTCTAATAAAAATCCGAAAAAAAAAACATTCAAAATCGATTTTTTAATGACAAGAAGTTTGGTGTGCGTCTGCACCATTACGTTGCTATTGGTTCCGAGAAAATTCTGACGCCATCCAATCAAAATTAGCGTTTCAAACATAAGTGCATTAGAATTTTAAATAACCGGTTAAGTGATAGGGTCCTATTTAAATGATGTTTCCCAATTGCTGCTTTTTCGGATGAAATATGAAATGTATGATTAACATTAACCAAATTAAACTTTCAAGGACTGCTGTGACCAAGTTTGGTTCCAATGGTGATTTTATTTCAGAGATCTTTTGAATTTCATTTCCCAAACAGCCCTTTGTTGTGAGATGTTCACTGCCTGCAGTCAGCTGACAATTTTTGACCGTCCACAGAGACAAAAAACTTCTCTAGAATAACACTTGGCAATTTATATCCGATTTTGGTCAGAATTGTCCTTAGATACCCACCATAAAAATTAAAAATAAAAAAAAAATAATAATAAAAATGGGCATATTGTTCATATGAGTCATATTGTGACAGGTCCACACAATATAAAAAGGGACTTCTGGGTGAGGAATTGATTTATACATTGGAACATGTTTACAAAGATCTTTAAAACTACATGGCAATTTAGAACTCGTTTGTCACTATAGTCCTTAGATGATCACCTTAAAAAAGTTACCGGCAAGTATGCAATCATGAAATATTGTTTAACACTTAGTTCTATTGAACTATTGAAATGAAACCCTTTTGTAAAACATAGCTTATTAGTTTGTCAATTTTAAGCATAGTCCTGGTGATCAATACAGAGTCCTGTATGAATTTATAACACAAAATCTGTTTATTCTCTCTTTTCATTTGGATCAATTCGCCGTACACTAGAAATTTCACAATATACTATTCGAAGTACACCGCACTTGCAATTCGCCGTACACCATATAGTTTTTGCACTGTGAAAAAAAAACTACACAAAGTTACAACTTAGCTTTCTGACATAACATGGGATCTTAATACTGATTTATACATAAATCGACCGAGATACAAACGAGAAAAGGCAATAAGTTGAGCGGAGTAAACAAGTTGTCCGTTGATTTGTTGACGAGTTTGTAAAGATTTTTCGTTCATTTGACACGCGATGAACAAAATACAAACATGTACGTGTCACATTATTACATAAGAAGTGATCATCAAATATTTAGCTATTATTCTAGGTGAAAAAGTAAAATTTTCTTACCTTGTTAACATTTGTTTTGAATTTTCCTCGCTTGATTAGTCGCTATATCCGGTGGCCGTTGATACACAGTGTTTAAATATTCAAATAAAATGGAAAAACAAGAGGCTCTCAAGAGCCTGTATCGCTCACCTGGTCCTTGATTAACATAGACATTTTATGTTAAAAAGCCGATATATATAGTTAAACTAAAGTTCCAATATGCCTAAGTAGTTTAAGGGGAGAAGACCTCTGTTTCCCATGGGGTCCAATGTTAAACTATATTCTCTGCTGGCAGCCATCTTGGATAAAGAGTGATCTAAAAAGTTTTCTTTTCAGGGGTCCACATAAAGACTATTTTGACCAAGTTTGGTTCCATTGGTTCAGTAGTTTCAGAGGAGAAGATCTTTTAATGTGCTCTCCCATAGAGTCCAATGTAAAAACTAAGTTCCCCGCATGCCGCCATGTTAAATACCATGCTGACCTGAAAAACAACTTTTTGCAATGGACCACCCAAGGACTATTGTGGCCAAATTTCATTCCAATTGGCTCAATAGTATCAGAGAAGAAGATCTTTGAATGTGTTTTCTAATAGGGTGCAATGTTTAAACTATGTTTCCCGCTGGCTGCCATGTTGGAAAAAGCGTGAACCTGAAAAACACCTTTCTTGCAAGGGACCACCCAAGGACTATTGTGGCCAACTTTGGTGCCAATTGGCCAAGTAGTGTCAGAGAAGAAGATCTTTGAACATGTTTTCCCATAGCGTCCAATATTAAAACTATGTTTCCTGCTGGCGGCCATCTTGGATATCGCGCAGACCTGAAAAACACCTTTTTTGTAAGGGACCACCCAAGGACTATTGCCGCCATGTTTGGTACCAATTAGCTCAGCAGTTTCAGAGAAAAGGATCTTTGAAAGTGTTTTCCCATAGGGTCCCATGTTAAAACTATGGTTCCCGCTGGTGGCCATCTTGAATATCGCGCAGATCTGAAAAACACCTATTTGCAAGGGACCACCTAAGGACTATTGTGGCTAAGTTTGGTACCAATTGGCTCTGTAGTTTCAGAGAAGAAGATCTTTGAAAGTGTTTCCCATAGGATCCAGTGTTAAAACTATGGTTCCCGCTGGCGGCCATCTTGAAAATCGTCTTGAACTGAAAAACAACTTTTTTTGCAAGGGACCACTTAAGAACTATTGTGGCTAAGTTTGGTTCCAATTGGATCAATAGCATCAGAGGAGAAGATCTTTGAATGTGTTTTCCCATAGGGTCCAATGTTAAAACTATGCTTCCCGCTGGCGGCCATTTTGGATATCGCGCTGACCTGAAAAAACACCTTTTTCGTAAGGGACCACCTAAGGACTATTGTGGACAAGTTTGGTACCAATTGGCTCAGTAGTTTCAGAGAAGAAGATCTTTGAAAGTGTTTTCCCATAGGGTTCAATGTTTAAACTATGCCCTCCGCTGGCTTCCATCTTGAATATCGCGCTGACCTGAAAAACACTTTTTTGCTAGGGACCACCTAAGGACTATTGTGGCTAAGTTTGATTCTGTTTGGCCCTGTAGTTTCAGAGGAGAAGATCTTTGAATGTATTTCCCATGTTTAAACTATGTCCCCGCTGGTGGCCATGATGGATGTAGCGCGGACCTGAAAAACACTTTTTTTTTGTAAGGGACCACCCAAGGACTATTGTGGCCGAGTTTGTTACCAATTGGCTCAGTAGTTTCAGAGAAGAAGATCTTTGTAAGTGTTTTCCTATAGGGTCCAATGTTAAAACTATGTTTCCTGCTAGCGACCATCTTGAATATCGCGCTGACCTGAAAAACACCTTTTTGCGAGTCACCACCTAAGGACTATTGTGGCCAAGTTTTGTTCCAGTAGGCTCAGTAGTTTCAGAGGAGAAGATGTTTGAATGTGTTTTCCCATAGGGTCCAATGTTTAAACTATGTTTCCCGCTGGCGGCCATCTTGGATATCGCACGGACCTGAAAAACAGCTTTTTTGCAAGGGACAACCTAAGGACTATTGTAGCCAAGTTTGGTTGCAATTGGCCCAGTAGTTTCAGAGGAGAAGATCTTTGAATGAAAAGTTTATGCCGGACGGACGACGGACGGACGATGGACGGACGACGGATGCAAAGTGATGGCAAAAGCTCACCCTGGCATTAGCCAGGAGAGCTAAAAATGATAGAAAAGTGAAGGACTATTTTCCAGTCAACTGAATCTAGTAGCGAGGACACATAGCGTGTGTACGAACTAACGGAGTTTGGTTTTAAGTATGATATAAGCGGCTTTTTCCCCTAACAAATAGAATCATGGTAAGTAAGTGAGAACCGAATCGTCAGTCTAAAACACATCAACGCAATCTAAAAGTCGTATATGTTTGCATAGCGATTGAAAATATATTTATATGACTCTGGGTGACTTTAAATTGAAAAAGATGAAGTAAAAATCCATCGTTTCCCAATTATGAAGAATAAAACAACCGTTTTCGTAATACACTGAGTCCAACTATGCGTATATTTTCACTACAGCAATGCGTACAGTAAAAAAGTGTTGCACTCCAACAATCCGAAAAAAGTGACCTACAGAAAAACGCTGCGTACAGCTACAAAAATCTACCGCAATGCTACGCCCCACACCGTACATTTAATTTCTGTTCATGACAGCTTGGGATCATCACATGTCATCTTTTGATCCATTCTTCTGTAAAAAAAAGCACAGAAGAATGCTTGAAATTACCACGGGAAATGGTAAATTTAAAAAGAAATAAGGCCGTGACTGACAATATCTTAATTTTTATCAATTTGCTCTCATCATTCCTGCACGAGAAAGCGTAAGTCTAAAGAACACATGATAATGAAGTAATTTTAGAAAAAATATACGGTAAAAATTCTGATAAGTATGTTTTTTCTGCAGTTAAAGATGAAGTTCATCCATGCATATCTTGTTTATTGCACACCAACAATGCGCCAGTTGACTCCTTTTATCGGGTACAGTGATCCTATAGGGTGGATATGGTGTACTTGTACACGAGATAATATCTCATGTGTACACTTTGTTCAATAACTATTATCTAAATTTATGTAAATTCTAAAACCTTAGGATTAACTCCCTCCATCGTAGTTATATCCTTAGCTTATTTGATATCACTGATTATTCGGATTTCGTTTGGTTTAATGCATTTTTAACAATTTTTGAAATTATGGATTTCCTTTGTTTGGGTTCTAGTGCTGCTGATGAGGAATTAATTTCCGAAATGGCCATGCAGCTCATTAAAATTATTGCAGTTGGAGTTAAAAAACAACGGCAGTAGAATACCGAAGGAACAAGGGAAGCGATGACTACAAAAATCGAAGTCCAAAGACATGGCAGAAACCGTTACAGATAAAAACAAAGACACAACTACAATGCACGGAAATAAAAAGATAACATTAAGAACTAAGGCACTCATAGTGTGAACTCCCATGAAAACCGGGAGTGACATCAGGTGCTCCGGAAGGGTAAGCATGTCCTGCCCCGCTAACGACACCCGTCACACTATCAGTGGGGCATATATTTTTTGAAAGATCTGTTTGGTTGCGGATTGGTTAATGCCATTTTCTAACCCTTAGACAAAACCAATGGAAATCCATGGTACATGTTACTTCTCTAACCCGAAAACAGCACCATGGTAAAATTTTGAAAAGCTTTGGTAAATCTTTATAGTATTCAAACAATCACAAGGACAAATCGGTAGCACAAACATCACTGACGAAGACAAAACTAAAATTGTACAGTATGATTTACAAGACAACACGAAAAACTAAAGTACTAACAGTGTGAACTCCCATAAAAACCGGGAGTGACATCAGGTGCTCCGGATGGGTAAGCATGTCCTGCTCCGCTAGCGGCACCCGTCACACTATCAGTGAGTCAATCCGGGGTTGAGTCAAATCCGGTTATGTCAAATCCGTGAAGACGTGAAATTTAGCTGAAAATGTCCGTTTTCATTTGGGACACAGACACGTCATATCTGTCAATGATGTCATGGTGACGGCCATAGAATTTCTGAAGGGATGAAAGTAACAAAGGCTGAACAAATCCCTGACTAAGCAGCTTTTGGGACAGTGTTTTTGCTCTAACTAAAAAGTCACTGTATAAACTGCATGCCCGACAGTAACGAATCAACTGTGAAATGTACACTCCATAGGCTGGAGAGGCAGGTATATTGCTGCTCAGAAAGGGAAAGTTCACAATTGGGAAGTTAAAATCATCACGTTTGTCATACAGCTTAGATTTCAAACGTCCCTTTTCGTCAATGTAAATTAAAAGATCTAAATACGAAGCTGAAGTAGGTGTATCGGTAGTCTCTTTAATTTCAAGCTCATTGGGATAGATCTGGTGTAAATATTCCTTGAATTTTGGATTATTAAGAGAAAGTACATCATATGTGTTATGATCTCATGTTCATTTACTCTATATCCTTTCGTAAAATATTGAAACTTTAATTTTCACTTAAAAATACAAGTCGGGTTACTTTTAACATTACGGTACTTAAATAATATTGCAAAATGCATTGCAGAACACATAAAAATAAGCAAAAATATCTGGCAATATGATTGAAATTTGCTGCATACTAAAACAAATTAATTAAACGTGTACATATTTTTTTTTCAAATACCTACTAAAAAACAAGATACTGCTAGTATCCGGATTAATAGGTCCGCATGATTTAAAGACTTTTTTGTACCTTTATGTACTTAAATTGATTCAGATTTGCATTGTATAAAACCGTAAAATTTACAAACAATACTAACAATAACAAGAGGGGGGGGTGGTGGATGGTTCAAGTGGTATCATCAAGTGTTTTTTAATGAACATCCCGATGTTTTATTAAGAAATAACCAAAATTTTTTGAGACTCGCTCCGCTCGCCGAAATTTCCTTTCTCTTCTAAATTGGAACCCCCTTTTCAAATTCCCTGGATCTGCCCCTGATACTAACAGTCTCTGTAGTAATATTCCAACATCTAAAATAAAAACGTTTAAAGATAGGGCAAAGAGTGAATATAATCTGTTCTAACTGTTGTCGCTGTTGTCGTGAACCGTCAACTTGAATACGGACTGTCACGCTCATGTCTTCCATGGAATGTTCGCGAAAACTGAAATGGTTACCGACGGGTGTGTCTTTGTGAGCTGTTACGGATCGAAGATGCTCAGCAAAGCGATCACCCAGTTTGCAGCAAGTCTACATATATTTTGTGACACCGTCTACATACTATGGCATATATCACATTCTTGGTTATACAAGTACAACCAGACCTGATTTTGTAAGAACCATCAGGACCCTTGATGAATTCCGTATCCATAGTAAAGGGACAAGTTCCACAGATCTTGCGACCACAACGTCGTGTTCCTATATGACTTGTTGTTACTGGTCTGGTCGGTCCTGATTTTATTACTAAGTGATCTCTTAAACTTTTTCCTTTGCGATAGGCTGTAATTGGCAAAGATGGAAATGTTTCAGCCATCAGTGGATCATCTTGTATAATTTTTTTTGAAATTCTGTGCTAATATTTTCTGTATAGCGACATTGTGAGGATGGTAAGTTAGAACTAAAGGTATTCTTTCGCTGTTTTCTTTTTTCTTTTTAGTCATTGCCTTTCTGCGAGAAATTGTAGTAACAGAGTCAACAGCCCTGGAAATCACTTCCATTAGATATCCTCTCCTAATGAAGAATTCAGACATCAGAACACACTGTGATTCGAAGTCCTTGTCATCACTGCAAATACGTCTGAGCCGCATGAATTGAGATTTAGGGATAGCGTCTTTGCAACTTGAAGGGTGACAGGAAGAATAATCCAAATAAGAGTGTGCATCGGTTGGTTTGTAAAAAACTGATGTCGATAGTACGTTTTCATGAATCACACATTGAATGTCAAGAAAGGAGAGTTAAGATTCACTGATGTCGAAAGTGTACTTGATAGCTGGATGATAGGTCGACACAAAATGGAAGAATGTCTCCAGTTCTTGTCGACTTTTGGAGGTAGCACCAAATACATCATCAATAAATCTTTTGTATAAATCCGGAAGTGGTCCAGTGAACTCTGAGAACATCTTTTCTTCCAAAAAACCGACAAAAATGCAAGCCGGGCTGGGGCCCATTTACGTTCCCATTGCAACTCCACCGATTTGAGAATAAAAAGTATCATTAAATTGAAACGTATTGAGAGTAAGGACTAATTCTGTGAGTCTGAGAATAATGTCTGTGGACGCATACGGATTGGGTTTTCTATTGAGAAAATGCTTGACCGCTAGAAGTGCGTCATTGTTAGGAATGCTGGTGTAAAGAGCGGTTATATCCATAGTGAATATTAGTCTACTGTTGCCCTGAAAACTGAAATCCTCAAAAAAAGATAGTGCATGGTTTACGAAGGCAGATTTTCCACTATGGGCATAAAGATTTTATGCAAAAAGCTAGATATTTTCTCAGTCGGACAAGAACAGGCGGGGACAATGAGCCTCCCCGGGTTAGTTAGACACCTTATTGATCTTCGGAAGCATATAAAAATGAGATGTTCTTGGGTCTATGGTAGTCAGACATCTTGCCTCCGAAGATAAGTTTTCTGTGTCATTAGACTGGGATATGAAGGAGCGGATAGTGCTGTTGTTTTCTCTCGTGTTGTCAGCGGGCAGCTTCTTGTAAAACTGCTCATCTGTCAACTGAGATATCCCCTCTCCTACATATTCGTCCATTCCCCAGGCAACCACAGCCCCGCCCTTGTCCAATTTGAGCTTGTTGTCATCGGGCGATATTGATGAAGCAGTTTCGGTCAGTCGCAATGTCATTTCTCTTTGTATGATCCAAGGGGTAAGTCAAGCAAAGTACATAATGACCATAACAAATTGAGAGTCAAACAGGCAACGCTCAAAAATGCTATTTGAGCTAAACTTCCTCCTTCTGAGCCTACATTCAACAGCCCGTTCTACGAGCTATGTACCAAGCCCATTAGACGGATATTGAAGCTAGTTCACGATTGGAATATGGTTGAAAAGAAGTTTGGTCTTCCGAATGCATTTGTCGAAGGAGATATGACCAGTGACTTTCTTCAAGATCTTGTTTGCACAAGAAAAATCTGAATTCAGTAGAGGCTGTGTATGTCATGAGCAGAATTTATCCTGCACCGAACTGTGTCCGTGTCGGGCATCTGGTCTCTGCCATAGTGAGCATTTGCACACAATAGATGTTGATGACGATAATGAATAGGTGGAAAATGAAAGAAAGTTATTTCTTTCGTAAATAGCCGTTCACCGTTAAAGACAGCCCAGTAACTTAACCTAATTTATGATGTCATAAACGTATGTCAAAAGCAAGTTACGGTAATGAACGAGTGACGTCTAAATCTAACTTGTCGTGAATATGGCGATTCTCTAGTATGATTGAATATAAGATTTCTAAATTCACGGATGCCACAGCTAGTACTTACACTCGTTCCATATTTGTTTGGAGTATATAGGTTATATTGTATTGTTCGTTCGCCATTCCGTCATTCAGTCAGTCAAAGAACAGGTTTAACTTTTACGTTTCATGTCTGGACAAAATTACGTAGTTTTAACGTTCAGTGGAAATCATTCAGTCTATTTTGGTCGTCGCTCCTTTCCGTTTGTTTGTCTGCGGTCTATCGTTTGTCCGACTTGTGTGTTCCGTTTGTCATTTAGCTCATTCGTCCGTCCATTTTTATTACCCCCAACTTCCAATTTGCAAAAAATGAATGAAACTTTTTAGGTATTATCAAAATATCATATAGTTGTAGATATTGTATTACAAATTGTATCAACTTTGCCTTTCCTTGAAATGGAGGATGCTTAACTTTTAATCGCAATATTCCTACATCATCTGATGACAGAATAGGATCAAACTTTCACAAGCATTTCTTAACATCATACCAAGCTTTATATACTATTTATTTGCTCATCTAAAGTTGTGTGTTTTTTTTTGGTTATCTGCAGCATTATATAGACTGCCATTATCTCAAGCAGGAATATCATTTAATGATCATTGCTTCCCGATACATTTTTTTATATTTTAATTTCTAAATAATGTTGAATTCCATATACGGATGTAACACACAACACCCTTCTGGCATCTTTCGGGTTGTTTTTTTACCCTTATCGTAGAAATATTTGTTATCATTAATTTCCACCCTCCCCCTTTTTTCCAGCCCCGAAATTTCGAAAAGTTACCATTTCTTACCTTTACGGCATCATTTATGTGAAATAATAACTTAATACCGAAGTTTCTGTGAATTTATTTTCTGCATATGCGCATTTCGACAACTTATGTCTCTTCAGTGCAGATAAAATCTACACAATGGAAGACCATAAACTCAAAGATGTTTAAAAACTGATAGAGAACAAATAACCAATATGATCTAAATGTAAAGCCAAAATCAGCTAAGGACAGAGCTTTGCATGAAAGTCAGTAAATTTTTCTTTCCAATGATATATAATTCAGCCGTATGTTATGAGGGTGCATTAAGTATATATTTTTTCAGGTTCAAATGTTCCACTATATAGAGTACATGCTGGTAGAAATACTTTCTATCTACCTTTTGTTCAATTTTATTTCTAATTCAAACGCTACGTATGTTGACTCATTTCTAACTGAAAATACAATACATAAATGTACATACTAACCGAGCAAATTATTTTGCATTTGAATCGATCAATTACATCAAATGTTGATCTCGTTAACATAACAGCTCTTACTGCAACGGTCAATCGAGTGGACAAAGATGAACATTGATCCCCTCCCCAGCCAATTACTGAAAGACTGACCAATACTGAGAGAAAAAATACTGCTAATTGATTGACAGCATACCAAGTAATATGGTGTATGTAGAACAACATTTGATTGGATAGCATATTTCTGCAACCAATTTTCTCATGTCAATGCTGTAGAATCATTGTACATGACACCGTTTGTTTGGTCTGCTGTTAATCAGTAACAACAATGTGTAAAAGTGCGTTTCTTTAACCACAAGCAGTTTAAAGGACGTCGACTTGGGACTGTAAAATCACACTTTTTTTGAAATGAAGTTTTTGCTACTCGCTTGACAGTTTCAAAAGAACTGCATTGAAAACTGTTTCGAGTTTTTTTTTCTCCGTTTACCGAACACTGGGGCACCAATGTGAAGTACGATTTGAATATGGTTGAACCAAGAAGATGGTTAGTTACAAAAGGAGTAATTATATGCTCTTACCTCGATTTGTTTCACATCTTTTCAGATAGGTATTGTTACATGTAAATATTTCTTGTATCATTTTATACAAAACAGGATCATAATGTTTCAACCTTTCTCTTGTGTGGTATGGACCATGTATCCCGTCAGGCTTGGTAGCGTAAAGATTCACATCAAAGTAACTTTGTACACCTTCTGCCTGTTAATCAAACAATGAATTCACGTCTATATTTTCTTTAAACAATCCTAGGTTAAATATCTTGGTTATTATAAGGCCAGGTTATTATAAGGCCAGGTAGAACGAGCATTAAAATATCATGTATTGTGTAAGTTGGGAATTTTGAACAAAAATCAGGCGCAAAAATTTAAAAAATTTTTAGCACAAGGAATGACAATTTTCTGAAGTTGTTATTTTAATCGAAAATATTATTTAGGGATAGTAATAACTTTTAGTCTCCGTGGAGTGGGGTATTCATCACCCCAGTAGTCAGTGCTTCGGTTTCATTTAAAAATTAACGAAATTTTAATTTATTCTAAATTTATGAAAATTTTATCCAAACCTTAGGAGTATCTTTCTCGTTCAAAGTTTTGTTGTTAGTTGATTTTTGGATCTTTAGATCCTATATTGGTTCTATCAGCTCCTATACATCTTTCGATTTGTTGTCCTCCGAATATTTTGGTTTGATCCGCGCTGGAGATACACATAACTCCAGAGAGTAAATTTATAGTGGCTTCAGTACTTAGGTCTAGAACAACACCAGTAGAATACCATAGGAACAAAGGATTGGTAATTATAAAAATAAAAAAAAGTTCAAAGACATGGCTAAAACGAGAACACAGAAAACAATGACGTTAGATACATACAAAAAAAAAGAAAAAAAAAAAGAAAACACAGCATTCAAAATCGATGCGCAAACATTGTGAGCTCCCATGGAACTGAGAGAGACAGCAAGTGCTCCGGAAGGGAAGGTCTGAATTGAAGCTTTGTGGTTTTTGAAATATAAAATGTTAAATACTATGTAACAAGCTTTTGATACAAAAATTAAAATTTTCTTCCGACTCTATTTATAATGATGTGTAAATGTTGCACTCTTTTATTTGACATGAGATACTGTGTGACTTCAGATGAAAAAAATCTTACAAAGTATTCCGCTGAGGATTTCATTGCATAAGTATTATTCCAAAGACCAGTTCTTTTCGCATGATCATATTGCTGTTCTAATCTCTTATGCCAGCCATTCATTGCATATTTTGCACCCAAAAAGTGAATACCATGGGCTACTTCATGTACTAATATATCTTCATCAAACCATTTATCTTTGCAGTTGCACATTATGTTTTCTTCTCCTGCTGTAGATACAGGGGCACTGTCTGTAGCACCAAGTCCACGTGACCTTTCATCCATTGATTTTGGAAGACAGCGGTGCTCTGGGATATCTGTTGTGTTTTCAGCTACACCTATAACAGCTACTCGTCCAGATCGTTTGTAAAACTCTCTTCTTAAAGCTAAGTTATCAGCAAACATAAATCTGACTACATAGCATGCTCTCTTCAAAGCATCATCTGCTACGCTACCCGATGCTGTGAAAATATTTAAAAAAAACATGAATGTTGTTTTCTATGAAACAACGTATTATACCCCAGTAATTCTAAAATCCGTCATAAAAATAACGCTTTTAAGTTTCTTAGGAGTCGAGTGTTTCTAAGCCAAAGACTAAAACATACCCCCATTGTAACCGGATAATTGACCAAAAAGACACTGTCTGTCATCTATTACACTTTAGGAAAGAAATATTCTGTCGTTTCTATTTGGATCTATTTGACCACATATGTAATCTCGGGTATCTACGAAAACTGCGTTGCAAAGGTGTTGGTGCAGTGAGTTGTTGTTCTGTCGTAGCATATTATATGAACTTATAGCCAATCATGAACTATAACAATAAAAAAGAATATGCAGTGACTATGAATCCTTCATCTGATTTATCGGACTGTCAGAATAATAATCAGAACATTTGACTGTCAAGTGTGATGATATCGGTATATCAATCAATTTTTTAATAGTCTGAATTTTCCTAAATGACTTTTTTGTATTTCTAAACATATTTTCTCTTCTGTTGATTTATTCAAATAAAAAAATATGAAATATGATATGTTCGTCGTCGCCTCAACATGAAAATAATCAATCAAATAAATGTTGAACATGGTCATATTTCTTTTATTTAAACTTATATCGAGTGCAGATTATGTCTCTGGCAAATAAATTCTAACACTAACCTATAATTGGAATGCCATAAGCTTCTGTATATTTCCGGTAAAACTTGTTCAGTCCGTTGGGTTGCATTATATCTGCGCCCCTAAATTCTTCTGGTACGGCTGTGACATTGCCACAGCTATGGTTAGTCGTTGCTTCACTTGGTCGGAACTTAACAGACCGTACACCACGTGATCTTTTAATTGATTCTGTCAAGACAATCACATCGTATTTAAATAACTTATTCAAAAACATCATGCCTCTACAATTATATTGCATGAAGGTAGACAGTCAGTATTGTTGCGGTTGACAAATGAATTGTTTCTTAGATAAACACATTACATTACGGTTCTAGGGGCCGTCTTAAACTTACTATTAGGAAGAGCAAAGCCCATTGTTGAAGGCCTCATGAAGACTTCAAGATGAAGAATAACAATAAAAGCATTGCTCCATTACTTGGTTCTGCCATGTATTTGTATAGACTTTGTTTCACATTTAACGAAAGGATATGGAGTAAATGAACATGAGACCATAACACCTATGTTAACTCCATTTGTAATAATTTTAATGAGCTGTATGTTTATTTACTCCATATCCTTTCATTACTTTTTACATATTGCAGACATTATACTGTGTACATCAATCCAGGAATAATCTTTAAATCTCTCTGAGGATTTCTACTCTGAACGACTTTAAAATGTATTTTGTATGCTCAATAATATGCTGGGGTTGTTGGTACAACGGAAAAAATTAATTCACTGTTGTTAAGTTCATAAGTTAATATAATTTTGTGTAAAATTTTCTTCTTGCACGTCGGAGAAATGGAGTGAACACAAAGTTCAATGTTTACTATGCTAATGGGCTAATTACGTTAAAACGTACGTTACCGTCATCACTACAGAAATTTTACGGTCGAATCACAATCTTGTGGATCGCTATGGGATATCTGTTTCCCAGATGACAACAGATCTTTCCCTCTACAACTAAATGAAACGGACAACAGGAAACACCTACTGTACAACAATGACTGAAAATTATAATTAAATGTCACAATATGCTACTGAACTACACAAAAAAAAAAAACAAAACAAAAAAACACAAACAAGACAAAATACAAACGTAAACAACGATAGGAACTCGGGACAGCCNAAGCCAGCGGTAGGCTTAAACCGGTTTATGGGTACCCAAACCTCCCCTTTATCTGTCCCGTTTCCCTATAGTTTAGTAAACATACGAATAAAACCCAATACAGGTAGACTACTAACTCCAAAAGTTTGTTTTTCCTCTATCGGATTTGACTTTACTACCGGAGTTTACATGTTCAACAAAGCGAGTGTCTTATAAGAAGCAGGGGATGCTTACTCTACCGGTTTTTATTGGGTCTGTGTTGTTCATCTGTATGTGTGTCTTCGTTTTTCTTTTTTTTTGTGCCGTACTCAAGTGGTGTCCTCGTTTATTAGTGTTTTTCGATGTTGCCATTGTCCATGGATTGTTCGTTCTTTTGACTTACGGTTCGGTTCTCACTTACTCTAATATTGCAATTTCTATGGCCTTTGAACGTATTTCTTTTCTTCGTTTTTTTTAAAATCATGTTTGAAATTCTTTCAATCGTGCTCTTTTGACTATGGTATTTTGATTCTTCGTTATTCAATTTGATTGTAAAATAAAAACCTCAGTTTGTGAGATTTTTTTCCTTTTCCAATTATGATTTGTTTACTTCAATGATATGGAAAAAAACAACGGTGCATTTGTTGGTTATTTTGTAAGTTATCTCTCTTAGTTTATGTTCCGGGGTAGTCTGTTTACATGGTGTAGTAATATGTCATGTATCATGTTAGAAAGAATGAGCAAGTTGGACGTAACGTCTAATGACACTGATAGGAACTCTCGTGAATTGAAGGCGGAAAAGATCGACTCAAATACCAGTAAGACGGAGTGACTGGATTCTTGATTCGCCTCAAATACCAGTAAGACAGAGTGACTGATTCATGTTATACCACATAAAAACGAAATATTTATGAAGTTGAAGTGTATGCTTATAATTGTTCCTACATGACAATTTTTTAACTTGATTTTAATTGACGAAAAAAAGAAAATAACTGATTTGCTACAACAGATTAAATATAAACACCCCTTAGCTGAACAGTTTTCATTAAGTAGGAATTCCCTCTCAATGTATTGATATTTTTAGTTTAGTATCAGAACTTTAATCCGGATTGAACGCGACTCAGATATCCTGTATTATACAACATATAGATATATCTCACCTAAATCTCTATAGTCAAAAGTAGCAAATCTATAATAATCAGATTCCGTCTGGATTTCATCATCATCACCCCAACCTAAGGTGAATCTTACTCCAGGCACTCCAACTACTACAGAAAAAAATTAGCAAAAGACGAATTGCTGGTATTGATTTTAAGATATATATGATTTGTATCTATTTCAATCGTATGGCTTTTGTATTTTAAATACACGTACACTAATAATTCTAGTTCATTCTCAGTGCATTTACAAAATTCAGCATTACAATGAGAAAGAATGATTCTGTTAATCGCAGAAAAGGTGAAAAAAATATACAAAGACAATTCAAGAGACTACAGATGAGAAAGAAGCTGAATAGGTCAGGTAAGGTAAAAAGTTTTGAAATATAATTCAGCAAATTTTATTTTGCAAAGGTCTGTCATTCTCTTTAAGGATCACCAAGGTACTTTTCGGTGCCGCGAGTGAACAAATGATTTCTGTCTCTTATCCATCCTGATTAATACTGAGAGAGACATACTACATAACAAAATACCAAAGTTACTGTTAATTTAATTTCTGCATATGCGCATTTCAACAACTTATGTCTCTTCAGTGCAGATCAAATCAAAACATTTGGAAGTCCACAAAACCGAAATACGTGTAAAAGCTGATAGAGAACAAATAACCAATAGGATCTAAGTCAGCAGTAAAGCCAAAATTCAGCTGAGGACAGAGCTATGCACGAGGGAGATACCCCTTAGTTTTAAACAAATTTTGTAAAATTTAGATGATGCAGAATACTTTCTGTCACTACTTTACCTACAGAAGTACTATTAAGTCCTTTAAATATTCTAGATACCACCTCAGATTTATTCCAAGAAGCTTATTCAAAGTCATTCCCAGTGCAAGACAAGGTTTTTTTCAGGAGCCAAAATATCACCAACAATAACACATCTATTGGATTTATTGGTTATATTATCAATTAATTCAAGTCAACTATTTCATGAAAGTACACCCAGGCCTGTATTTCGCTGCTCAGCTAAAATACATAATACATAATACATAAAAAATAATAAAAAAAGTACCAAGGACCTTCTGAGATCTTGAGATTAATTTCTGTCAGACTTTCAGATCTTTTTAATTCCTGTTTTAGCTTGTTTTATTAGGTTTACTGAAAGGATAAGTTAGTTGAATTAGTCATATTAAACTGTTAAAATTACCATATTAAATGTGTCAGATAGAAAATCTGCATAAATTCTCTCGTTTTTGATGAAGGCTAGTAATCCATTAGACATAAACCTATTGTAAATTGGTGTCAATGTTTTAACTAAAATTAACATTTAAAATAATCATTATCATTGCAAGTGCCAACGCATAAAAGTCATGTAATACTAGTATTCACACAAGTTAAGAAGGCTCAAACACAGCTAGGATATATGTAACTTTAAGCCGTGCTTCTACTAATATTTCGACGATTAACTACATGTATACAATATATAATATATAATATATAAAAGCTGTTACTGCAATATATGCAAGCGTCTTATTTTTTTTTGGATAAGTCATTTTAAAATACAATTATAATCAAAGAAAAAACTCACCATCTTTGCTGATTACTTTTGTAAATGCTATGTTAAATTGAATGCACAGCAACATGAGTTTTGATGTGGTAGCCATAATGCTGAAACATGCACTGAAATTTATTACTTATTGATTCCCGGACAATTCCATATCCCATGTTGGCAATTACATATAATTTTGTCTAATTACAGACTTAATTGAATCATTTCGTCATTTAAGTATTTATTCCATGTTTGTTCTTCGATCGATCAATTATTGCAACAATTCTATTGCGGTTAAAAGTATTTTAAGAAACTTTCTTACAAATGATAATAAAAAAGAAATAATGTTGAAAGTTTAAAAATTTTCGAGTCTTTGTATTGATTTTTACATTACATTAGAAGATGGGACAATCACACGACTAGCATAAAATTATGAATAATGAAACCAGAGGCTCATATGTGAGCCTGTGTCGCCAACCTGGTGGCTACTGATCAATAAGGAATTTCCTTCGGGGATCAATGATTAATCTGAGGTGATAGCCAATTGATGGGAGAATTATTCATCTAGAAAAATACTGTCATATCAGAATGCCTAGTTAATATCTGTTTGATTTGTGAAACGGTTTTCAAGAATAAACAATTAACAAAATCTTTCCATAGGGTCCAATAATAATCTATATTCACCAGTGGCTGCCATTTTTGATTTCTGATTACAAATTTGTATACTTAGGTAGATGACCATTAAGTCTCGATGCCTAGTCAATATCAACTTGATATAATAAACGGTTTCCAAGAACGAGAAATTCTCAACTTTTTCCTTAGGTTTCAATGTCAAACTAAAATCTGTAGTGACTGCCATCTTGAATTGATGATTAGTAACATACAATCATATATTCATTTAATGCCCATCATGTTACCTTGACTGACTAATATCAACTTGATGCATGAAAGGGTTTTCAAGAATAATCAATTTACAAGATTTTTCAGTATGTAGAGATCACAAGTAAAAGGGGATATCTGATTAACAAATGCATTTACCATCTTTTATACGTAAGCCCTCGATATGGTTCATTTGTTAAACTTTATTCGCAAGTTGTGGTCATTTGGGATTTGTGATCTGTACAAATATATTAAATAAGGTAAAGCCACTCTTACACTACACCTTATAGCACAAACGTATGAGGAACGGGTAAAAATCATTTTTGTACGGTGGTAATATTTTTGTTCGTTCACGAATTACAGTGAAAACGCACAAAAACCGGAGGTAAAAAGTAAGTACACCGTACATGCACAGTCCTGGTACCGAATAAACCGAACAAACACTGGAAACCTACAGGACGAGCACCGAATAAAACGTATTTATAACGGTAACATACCGGACGAATACCGAATAAAACGAATTGCTAACGAAAATGTA
>MJUU01012337.1:73772-85292 GCA_002080025.1 Modiolus philippinarum | reverse complement strand
AAACCCATCTTTCCAATCACATGGCTGTTTAGAAAGTTTGGCGTTATCCAGTACAGTGTATGAATATCTACAGAGACAGACTGCCTTTTTCCTATATAAAATTTACAAACCTGATACAGAAAACCCATCTTTCCAATCACATGGCTGTTTAGGAAGTTTGGCATTTTCCAGTACAGTGTAGGAATATCGACAGTCACCAGAACTCTCAAAACAAGCACTGATTTTCATGTTAAATAAAAACATCTTCTCTGCTGTTAAATCTTCTATCTTGTATCTATAGGTAAATATTTTTAAATTACTTCACTACAATTTTCTCAATTTATGGTATCTACATAGAAAAGTTCATGTTTAAGGTAGTAGACCTAGGTTAAGGGAGATAACTCTTTAAATCAGTAAGACGTTTGAAATAGTTAGTTTCATCAATGCTTTTTAAGCATTGACGTGAAAAAGAATAAAAAATCATCTATGTTACTCAGAGGCTTAGAATCTGTTTATGAAAATGATTTCAACAAACTCACCTGTGATTTTTAAGAGTTATGTCCCTTAACCTAGGTCTACTACCTTAACTTAATTCAGAGTGTTCTTTCAATATTAACAAATATACCTACATAGATGCCATGCAAGTTTTCCTACAAAAACATTAATAAGACACTAATGCCCTCTGAATGTCAAGCATTAAGAATTTAATTTAAAAAAAAATGCACATTTGTGTGTATGGATATATATATATTCATCCAGTATTGTGAAAATCTCTGATTAAAACAAATTATAATAATTTTAAGTTTTTTTTTCAACAAACGTTGTTTAAAGTAGTAAAAAAATCCTTCTGGATAACCCATTATAACTGAATCCTTGTAGTATAACAAGGCAATATAACTTTAGATAGGTTTTACAGAACTCACCTCATCCTGAACATATTTCCCAGTGACAACTCATCCCATGTACCATAATGGTAGTCAAACAGGGACACATTCAGGAGCAGTTTCTCCACACCAATACTCAGTTTGTAATGACATACATCCAGCAGAACATGACCTTCAAATGACCTTCCAAGGAGTGGAATATCAGTACAGCACTGGATCCCTGTACAGTAATCTGGTAAACTGCAGGCCATGGTGACAGGAAGTGCTGGGAAACTGAGGGAGTTTGAACATGCTGGAAATAAAATTTATATTTATATTTAAAATTTAACAGAAGAAAAAGTGATGTGTTTACTCTTTATTCATACTGAATTTCAACTGACTTCATACCACCCTTTGCTGATATATTCAGTTTAAAATATATTATACAATTATAGCATGTGTACGAGGTCGATATGATGTTATATCGACCTGAGAAATGCATATTGACCGAGGATGAAATCCGAGGTCGATATGCTTTTCTAGGTCGATATAACATAATATCGACCTCTAACACATGCTGTAATTGTTATATTATTAATTTACAAGAAAGAACAAAAAAGACTTAAAATAAAAAAAGCCTATATTTCACAAATGCATATACAGATGTGTAAACCTTTAAGGATATATAATTGAGCTTGATCTTAAAATCCTATAAATTTCACACAAAAGAAAAAGATTTACTTTATTTAAGTAAAATTTCATTTCATCTGATTATAAAATACTTCTATGTTAGTTACTGATATGAAAGATTATTTTGATCTATATTTAGTAACGTGCGATATAGCCATGCAATATCACTTTATACAGGGAGTCATGTGACCACTTCTCCGCCAATTAAATTTCTCGAACGATATCAAATTAATAATATATTCTAATATGGCATCCTTCAAACACTTTGAGAACACTACAGGGTTCTAATAAGCATAGAGCCCTCGGTGACGTCACAATACGATACAATACAATACCGGACATCATAATCTCAACCATAAATAGTTCAAACGGGAATAATACAATTTTTACTGATTTTATCCGTAAATAATGCTTAATGTTGAACAAACGATGGATAAAAGTCATTTTTTACAACTTTTATATGCTTGATATGTTGTTTCAGGGTCTATTTCGCTTAATTTTTTATGACCAAAATGGCCTTTGAAAACACCCTCCTAGTACCGCTTCAAATTTTCAGAACATTTCTAAACCATACTAGAATCGAAATAGATTATTGCAATTGGGCTCTATGCTAATTAGAACATGGTAAGACCTTATATTTGTCCTCATTTTATACCTCGCTATCGCTCGGTATAAAATATCGACAAATATAAGGTCTTACCATGTTCTAATTAGCATAGAGCCCGCTTACAATAATCTATTTCTTAAACAATGAACACACTTGGCATCTGTATAATAACAAGATGTGTTTGTGAAACACTACATATGCCCCAGATTTTACAATAAAATACATGAAAATACCCAATTTTACCCCTTTTTGACCCCTATGACCTTGACCTTTGACCTAATTTTTTGGCATATTTATGTTGCTCTTGACAAGACCTATACACTTGCCAAGTATTAAAAGTCTATCTTACATAGTTCAAAAGTTGTTTATTACCATAAAAACACCCAATTTAACCCCTTTATTCTGAAACAGATGAAGCCCCTTTGGGCCTCTTGTTTATTGAAATGGTTTTAATTGTTAAAAGTATCTATTTAAACATGCTTTAAGAAACTTACAGAAAAAGTCTGCATAAAGATCTGACAAAAAATTGAAAAATTCATTTTTTTCCCATTTGTTCCCCTTTGGGCCTCTTGTTTCTCAAAAACGGTAAATGCTACCTCAAATCTGTCGACATACTACAGTTGCGCAATTTTATTAGCAATAACATAAAACAAACCCATCTCAATATGATAACTAAAAAACTGTGAGCAAAGCTCACTGATATATAATCCCCCGCTCCACCATTTGATAATCATTCAAATCAAACTCTAAATCTACATTATGTCACAAAGACCATGTCAAAGTTTCATGAAAAACTAATCAGTGGTTCAAGAGGAGTAGTGGATAAGAGATGGGTACCCACTTGTAATGTACTGTCAAAGTCCATGTTTTGTTATGGGAAACCCCAAAGATCAATCAAATCAAAATCTGAAATAGGAGGTGCATATCTACATTATGTAACAAAGACTGTGTTAAAGTTTCATGAAAATCTATTCAGTGGTTCAGGAGGAGTAGCGGATAAGAGATGGGTACCCCCTTCTAATGTAATAGCCAAGTCCTTGTTTTGCTATGGGGAAACCCCAAAAATCAATCAAATCAAATTCTGAAATAGGAGGTGCACATCTACATTATGTCACAATGACTGTGTTAAAGTTTCATGACAATCCATTCAGTGGTTCAAGAGGAGTAGCGGATAAGAGATGGGTACCCCCTTGTATTGTTATGACCAAGTCCATGTTTGGCTATGGGAAACCCCAAAAATCAATCAAATCAAATTCTGAAATAGAAGGTGCACATCTACATTATGTCACAAAGACTGTGTTAAAGTTTCATGAAAATCTATTCAGTGGTTCAGGAGAAGTAGCGGATAAGAGATGGGTATCCCCATGTGTACATGTAATGAAGAAGAAGATGGCAAAGTCCATGTTTGGCAATAGGAAACCCCAACAGTCAATCAAATCAAATTCTGAAATAAGATGTGCACATCTACATTATGTCACAAAGACTGTGTTAAAGTTTCATGAAAGTCTATTCAGTGGTTCAGGATAAGAGATGGGTACCCCCATGTGTACATGTAATGTAATGGCAAAGTCCATGTTTGGCTATGGGAAACCCAAATAATTAATCAAATAAAATTCTGAAATAGAAGGTGCACATCTACATTATGTCACAAAGACTATGTTTCATGAAAATCTATTCGGTGTTTCAGGAGGAGTAGCAGATAAGAGATGGGTATCCCCATGTGTACATGTAATGTAATGGCAAAGTCCATGTTTGGCAATGGGAAACCCCAAAAAGTCAATCAAATCAAATTCTGAAATAAGATGTGCACATCTACATTATGTCTCAAAGACTGTGTTAAAGTTTCATGAAAATCTATTCAGTGGTTCAGGAGGAGTAGCGGATAAGAGATGGGTATCCCCATGTGTACATGTAATGTAATGGCAAAGTCCATGTTTGGCAATGGGAAACCCCAAAAAGCAATCAAATAAAATTCTGAAATAGTAGGTGCACATCTAAATTATGTCACAAAGACTGTGTTAAAGTTTCATGAAAATCTATTCAGTGGTTCAGGAGGAGTAGCGGATAAGACATGGGTACCCCCATGTGTACATGTAATGTAATGGCAATGGGAAACCCCAAAAATCAATCAAATCAAATTCTGAAATAGGAGGTGCACATCTACATTATGTCACAAAGACTGTGTTAAAGTTTCATGAAAATCTATTCAGTGGTTCAGGAGGAGTAGCGGATAAGACATGGGTACCCCCATGTGTAACGGACGGACGGATGGACGAAAAGACGGACGGAAGGATGGACAGATGGACACCCCCATCACTATATACCCCCCACTTTTCAAGCGGGGGTATAAATAATAAGGATTCTACAGTCCAATATGTAAAAACAGCCAAAGTCACCCCTTTTAAACCTCGGTAACCTTGACCTTTGACCTGACCTAAATTTTTTTTGCATATTTACGTTCCTCTTGACTAGACCTATACACTTGCCAAGTATCAAAAGTCTACCTTATATAGTTCAAAAGTTATAGCCAAGGTTAAAGTTTCGGACAAACTGACAAACAGACAGACAGACAGACAGGACAAAAACAATATGCCCCGATCCTAGATCTGGGGGCATAAAAATGTACTACATGTAATAATTTATACATATATATATAAATGAAACCATAATAGGTGAGGTCATAAAATGCATGTGTCCATGCCAAAAACATATCATTTTGATCTTTGGAAGTAAGCATTAAAAGAATAAAAGGAATTTATCACTTCATGTAATTAACCAAATTGGGCTGCGACTAAATTTATTGCATTCCAGTTTAACCAATGTTCTTCCTCGCCCATCCAGATCAAATTACTATTTACCAAGTTTTACATATTCCAGGTCAGTCAAAATTTAGTCAGCTTACAGAAATTATTGATTGATTTTGTCAGCAATTTTCCTTCTTTTTCTGCAAGCAAAATTTCCATGCAAGCAAATCAAGGAAGTGTATATCTACCAAACACTGCAGTGTTTATTCTGTCAAAAAACTACACTAGTGTATTTATGTCATGGACATTCCATTTAGGTAAATTTATCCAACATGAAAGAATACGCTATTCGAAGAAATTTGCTGTTACAGTACCATTACTCACCTGTTGTATTCCAGCCATGATGGTCAGGTTTATAAGCAGCCCTCTGGCATGGACTTTCCTGTAGATATCCAGCAATACCTAACTGTTCACTCAATAGATCTACAGCGTAACGAGGCAATTGTTGTCCTAGACTTATCTCCTGTTCCTTTAACCAGTTAGTTAGAGAGAAATCTGTAACACAAACAATATATTGGATTTTCTTACTGTGAAACCTGACTAACCAGAAATCTGTACCACAAACAATATACTGTAATTTCTTCACTACAGTGACACCTGACTTGACCAAACCCTGACACAAATGTACCACCAAAAAACCTAAGCAGGATTTTATCAAAGTCAATCTAGCATTAAATTTAGATTAGATGTCTTACTTGTCCTTCAATATCACAATACTCTTTAAGAGGATTTTTACGGTTAACATAAAAATATATATTATGCAATAAATATTGTTGACAAAATGACCTTGGCCAAAAGTATTCAACTGAAATCAATCAAGTGTAAAATTGCTCAAGATACATGCAATTAATTGGTGATGTTTTGCTTAATGCTCACCAAGGACAGTCATTTGGTGAATATCTTTGTCATATTGAGTGTAATTATTGAGAAACTGACACTCAAGAGTAAAAATAGTAATGGTGCATTACATGATACCCCGCCACGTTTCACAAAATTTCAAAGTTAAAAGGGGCATATCTCCAAAACATTATATACCGCTAAATCCAAAATTACACTTGGCCTGTGTTTTGTGGTAAACAACTTACACACCAAGTTTGAAGACAGTATGATATTTCATTCACAAATCATCATTCGAGAACCCTAAAATTTGCAAATTTCAAAGTTTCAAGGGGCATAACTCTAGAACCCCTTGGACCTCTGAACTCAAAATCAATCTTTGTCTGAGATTTATAGTAAACTACTTACATACCAAGTTTGAAGACAGTATGTTGTTTTGTTCACAAGTTATAAGTCAGAAACCCGAAAATTCACAAAATTTCAAAGTTTCAAGGGGCATAATTCATGAACCCCTTGGCTTTCTGAACACAAAATCAAACTTGACCTGTTTTTTTGTGGTGAACAACTTACATACCAAGTTTGAAGACCTCGTGTTGTTCACAAGTTATTGGTCGGATACCTTAGGGGACAGACATACAAACGGACAGATGGAGGGATGTACAGACATGCACACAACTGAGGGTATAACATAATACCTCGTCACTACGTGTGGCGGGGTATAAAAATTAGGTCAAAGTCACTCAAACATCAATATTTTGGTAGTACTTGTCAAGATGATTAATTTGATATACAACACATGTAATATCACTGTAATATCCTGTGTAGGTGTTGAGAAAAGGGTCTAAATGAAATATTTGAGCAAAGTTACTTTGTGGGTCGTGGTCATTCCGTTGTTGATAGATCTAGTAGTACTATTTAAGATGCTGTTTGGTGTAAAAAAGCTTACTAAAACATATATTTATCTCAAAACTAAAGAATTTCACATTTCTCAAAGACACATACTTGCAATAGAATAGTCTCCACTGAAGTCACAAAGTGGTTTTGGGAACTTGACATTCCTCAGTACTTGTAACTGTAGGTCACATGGTTTGTTGGCTTCCAGACAGATACTAATGTTTACACTGACAACAAATGTTTTCTCACTAGGAAAGTCATCTATCTTGTACCTGGAAATAATAATATTAGAATTTCAATAAAAAAATTATGGTTTTGAGAGCTTGGTAACAGTAAATTATAATAAACATTTGTGGGGAGTCTGAAGAAATGCAGATGAAGCATTCAATTTTGGACAAAAAACATACAGCCTTTGGACCATCAAAATTAACTACTATCATGTTAAATTTAAAGTTATCTAAATAAGTTGTTTTCAGGTCAGGAATGCTAACTGTTTAACTAGAGGCTCATAGACTGAGCCTGTATCGCTCACCTAGCAAAATGCTTCTACGCCATACATGACTAAAAAAGATGTTTTCTTACCAATGGGGTCAAATTTTTAGCAAAGTTCTTCATTAGCACCCATGTTTTTTGTCTGATCCTATTGAAATGAATAATTTTTGCAAAGGACCTTCTATACATTTCAGAGATGATGATTATAAGGATGGTTATCTCATTCCTTGCTCCAATGTTAAACTATGTTCTGCACTGGAGGCCATCTTTTTTGTCAGATCCAAGTACTTCCATACATCCATACTGCAAAGATTCGTTGAATTTGCTTCAGTAGCGTCAGAGGAGATAGCAAATATATGCTTTTCCCATAGGGTCCCATGTTAGACTATGTTCTGCGCTGGCAGCCATATTTTTAAGGGAATCGGAAAAATTTCGGCAATCTACATAAAAGACCTTCCATACATCATTCCTGTAGAGTTTGGTTCAATTTGCTTCAGTAGCTTCAGAGGAGATAGAAAATATATGCTTTTCCCATAGTCACATGTTAAACTATGTTCTGAGCTAGTGGCCATGTTTTCTCCCAGATCGAAAAAATTTCGGCAAACTAAGTAAAGGACCTCCAATTAATCATTCCTGTAAAGTTTGGTTCAATTTGCTTCAGTAGCTTCAGAGGAGATAGTCAATATATGCTTTCCCCATAGGGTTCGCAGATCGAAAAAATTTCGACAAACTAAGTAAAGGACCTTCCATACATCATTCCTGTAAAGTTTGGTTCCATTTGCTTCAGTAACTTCAGATGAGATAGCAAATATTTGCTTTTCCCATAGGGTCCCATGTTTAACTATGTTCTGCGCTGGCGGCCATGATTTTTCCCAAAAGGTTCGAAAAAATTTCGGCAAACTAAGTAAAGGACCTTCCATACATCATTCCTATTAAGTTTGGTTCAATTTGCTTCAGTAGCTTCAGAGGAGATAGCAAATATATGCTTTTCCCATAGGGTCCCATGTTAAACTATGTTCGGTACTGGGGGCCATTTTTTTTTTTGGCAGATCGGAAAAATTTCGGCAAACTAAGTAAAGGTTCTTCCATACATCATTCCTGTAAAGTTTGGTTCAAATTGGTCCAGTGGTTTCTGAGGAGATAGTCAAAATGTAAAAAGTTTACGGACAGACGACAACGGACGCCAAGTGATGGCAAAAGCTCACATGGCCTTTGGCCAGGTGAGCTAAAAAAGATGGATGATAGGCATATAAACTTACTCAGTCTTCAGTAATCCCAGAAAAGAAAACACTTCCACTTTTCCAAAGTTGACATTCAATAATGATATGGTCCTTCTGAACTTCTCTACACCAACAGTAAACTTGTTGTTGCAAGTGTCTAATAATATGTAGGTATTCAGTGACAGTCCAAGTTTGTCTATATCCATACAACAGTCCATCCCTGTACATGTATCTGGTACATGGCAAGACATCACTGATGGAAGATTTGGTAGGTTTGTAAGAGTAGGACATCCTGAAACAAAATAAACTTGAAATTACTGGTATTTAATAACAAATTGATGCACAAAGACAACAGTCCATCCCTGTACATGTATCTGGTACATGGCAAGACATCAAAGTTTGGTATGTTTGTAAAAGTAGGACATCCTGAAATGAAAAGAAATTTGCAAGATATTTTCTAAGTTTGTCTACATCTATATTGTACTGATTTTAGTTTTTTCCCCTATATTTTAGAAATACAATAGAATTTCTTAACTTAAAATTTAAACTCTAGCCTTGGAAAATTGATTGAGAAAGATTTTTATTTTACTTTCTCATACACTTACCAGCACTAACATTCCATCCATGTACATTGTATGGAGGGCTCCTTCTATCACACTGTGGTATAGTTAGGTATTCATCTATACCAAGTTCTCTGAGAAGTCTTTGTGTAACAAATTCTCCCAATTTTGCTGTGTTTATTGGTATTCCATTACTAGTCAACCAGTTGTTAAGTGAAAAGTCTGAAATAAATGTTAAGTACAAGGGTAGATTTAGAAATAAAATGTCAACTTGCCCATAGGACAAGTCTCCAATAAATATTACTTTCCTTTCCTTAAATCTACTTGCCCTTCCACATTCAGAGATGAAGATAAAAATTTCAACTTGCCAAGCGGACAAGTCAGCATCAAACTAACTTGCCCTACACAGATTTTCTTTACTGCGGGCAGTTGGAAGAGCGCTTAAATTGTACCCTGAGGTAAGACATTAACCTTCATAAGTACCAATGCCAGAATAAGAACCTTTATTAGAATATCAAACAAAAAGATAGAAGATTTCATGCCCAAGTGCATGGCGTGTGTATATTAAACACTTAGTATACTCCAGACTGGAATAACTTCCACACCAGTATAATGCAAATCTTTAGACAGTTAAATTACATCAAGTTCAATTATCTCCCCTTGATAATGTCAGTCTGTTTCTATTCTTCATATTCTGTACTATCGCTGGTTAAGGTTAATTCAAAATCCAATCCAACAACTATTTAGAAGAAGGAGTAGTGATTACAGGGATGATAGGAGACAGACAGACAGACTTATTTGAAATGGGTTTAAAATGACAGGCTTACTTTTCACAGTAAATCCACCGTCCCAGTTACAGAATGGTTTTGGCATTTTCAGGTTCTGTATTACTGGTATATCAACAATACAATCTGATGGTTTATTGTTTTCCATACACATGGAGAAACTGGCATCCAACATAAACATCTTTTCACTGGCTAGGTCATTTATCTTGTATCTGTAAATACGCAAATGTTTTTACAAAAACAATAACAGATGTAGTCTAATTGTCTATTCAATTTAAATCTTATACAGTAAATGCAAAATATACAATTTAACCTTAGTTGAAGTTCTCTTCTGAGGAAAATTCCTACTCTTCCTCTATTTATATTCTCATCTCGTCATGAGACTTCATTTTTATGTAAATGTCCCCTTTTTAGCCGGGTAAAGAATTACCACAATTTGAGCCCTACTTGCAAGGTAAATATCTTCTTTTTTCCTTCAGATATACTCTTATCTCTGTTTTAGTCCTATTAAGGCAAATGCCTCCTTCTTACCCCAAAATTGTTTTACTTCAGTTTCCTTTAAAGGTAAATGCCTCCATTTTTCTGATAGGTATAGTTAAACAAACATTTTATTTACATGTATAAGATTAATGCTTTCTCTTTCAACTGAGTATAGCTGTACCACAATTGAATTCATCCTTTTAGGGTAAAAGCCACCTCGTTCCCAGGTGTATTTTTACTTTAGTTTAAGTCCAACTTGAAAGGAAATATCTCCACTCTCCCAAAGGAAGTTTTACCTCTGTAAGTCCTCCTTGTAAAGCCAATTCCTTCTCTCTCCTCAAGTATAGTTATAAGTCCTCCTTTTGAGGTACATACCTCATTTCCCTTGAGTATAATTCTATATGAGTTTAGTTAAAGTCCTCAGTGTAAAGTAAATGCCTCCTTTCTCCATTTATACTTTTTTTCACAAGGTTTAGTCTTTCCTCAGTTTAAGTCCTTCCTGTAAGGTTAATGCCTCCTCTTGTCTTACTTAAGTTGAGAACTGCCCTTTCCCCCATATACTGTGTTTCCTAAGTTGTAAGTTAAACACTCCCTCTTTCCCCCAGTCTTTCTTAATTTAAGATAAACATTTTCTCTTTCCTATCTCAGTTTAAGCCCTCCCTGTAAGTTAAATGCCTTCTCTTTCCCCAGGTATAGTCTTACCTCAGTTTAAGTCTTAAATGTAATATAAATGGCTCCTATTCACCCTAGGTGTAGTCTTACCTCAGTTTAAGTACTACCTGGGAAGTAAATGCCTCCTCATTCCCTATGTCTTACCTCAGTTTAAGCCCTCCCTGTAATGTAAATGCCTCCTCTTCCCCCCCAGGTATAGTCTTAGCCCAGTTTAAGTCCTCCCTGTAAGCTAAATGCATCCTCTTCCCCCTAGGTGTATGTCTTACCTCAGTTTAAGCCCTCCCTGCAAGGTAAATGCCTCCTCTTTCCCCCAGGTATAGTCTTACCCCAGTTTAAGTCCTCCCTGCAAGGTAAATGCCTCCTCTTTCCCTGAAGTATAGTCTTACCTCAGTTTAAGTCCTCCCTGCAAGGTAAATGCCTCCTCTTTCCCCCAGGTATAGTCTTACCTCAGTTTAAGTCCTCCCTGCAAGGTAAATGCCTCCTCTTTCCCTGAAGTAGTCTTACCTCAGTTTAAATCCTCCCTGCAAGGTAAATGCCTCCTCTTTCCCCCAGGTATAGTCTTACCTCAGTTTAAGTCCTCCCTGCAAGGTAAATGCCTCCTCTTTCCCCCAGGTATAGTCTTACCTCAGTTTAAGTC
>MJUU01012337.1:46504-73662 GCA_002080025.1 Modiolus philippinarum | reverse complement strand
CTCCCTGCAAGGTAAATGCCTCCTCTTTCCCTGAAGTATAGTCTTACCTCAGTTTAAGTCCTCCCTGTAAGGTAAATGCCTCCTCTTTCCCCCAGGTGTAGTCTTACCTCCGTTTAAGTCCTCCTTGTAAGGTAAATGCCTCCTCTTTTCCCCAGGTGTAGTCTTACCTCAGTTTAAGTCCTCCCTGCAAGGTAAATGCCTCCTCTTTCCCTGAAGTATAGTTTTACCTCAGATTAAGTCCTCCCTGTAAGGTAAATGCCTCCTCTTCCCCCCAGGTGTAGTCTTACCTCAGTTTAAGTCCTCCCTGCAAGGTAAATGCCTCCTCTTTCCCCCAGGGAGAGTCTTACCTCAGATTAAGTCCTCCCTGTAAGGTAAATGCCTCCTCTTCCCCCAGGTGTAGTCTTACCTCAGTTTAAGTACTCCCTGCAAGGTAAATGCCTCCTCTTTCTCCCAGGGAGAGTCTTACCTCAGTTTAAGTCCTCCCTGCAAGGTAAATGCCTCCTCTTTCCCCCATGTGTAGTCTAACAAGGATTTCTTTATCAATAGATTCTCTATCCTCAGCTCCATGTCATATTTACAAGGATCTAAAGAAATCCTGGTATTGATGGTTCTACCAATTAACTTTATGTCAAGACAACAATCTATAGCAGAACAGGTGCTTGGAATTGAGCAGGATGTATCAGACGGCAATGTTGCTGTTGATGTAATTTTTGGGCAAGCTGGAAAAAAGAAGGTATAATACTAGAGAAGTGATCTTATATTTATCACCAATCTTTTCAGATAAATATAGGATTGTCATTTAGGAAAACTAACAAACAAAGGAGACAAAATTTAGGGTAAAACAATATATCAAGCTTCAACAAAGGGAGGAAAATAATGTTTTTGAAAAGTATATGCAAAAGTAAAATTCCCTCCATCAAAATATGTTAAAATAATTGTCACTGGAAGTCCACTACATGACCACCAATGAACCTAAGAATACTGGTCCATTTACCACTTCCTGTGTTCAATGGAGACAAGAATCAGAGGTAAAAAGTAATTTATCTATCCCAATAACTTCAACAGCACCGAAGTGACAGTCAAGGAGGTATCAAATCCATATTTGGCAATATTATCCCAGGAGAAAGAATTTGTCTATCAATAACATCTTCAAGTACACTTCAGTGCTGGTTAATGGCGGAAACCCAACTTACCACTACTATTCCATCCTCCATTTCCTGTTGTAAATGGAGACACAGATCTCTGACAGGGAGAAGTTAAAAGGAATTTATCTATGCCTAATGTCTTCAACAATGCTGTAGTAACTGTTGAAGGGAGAATGGCTCCTAGTTTTTCTCCTTGGCTCTCTACAAAATTCTTCAAAGAGAAGTCTGAAAAAAATAGAAACTTAATCCATTTCCATAAAAAAAATCATGAAGTCTGTAGAAAAGTTGTAGGAGTTGCAAAATTCTGGAAAATATTCACACATCTATATATTTTGTCCCTGCTGCATTTAAAGTTTCATGATATTCTGTTTAACAGTTTCAGAGTAGTCGCGATGACAAGATTTGGCAGCTGGCAACCAATCAATAGCTTGCTGTACATCTCCATTCAATAACATGACTTTCCAAAGATAAAATACAATTGAAAATAGTCATGGCAAAATTGTTTATATTCAAAAATAGAAAAATTATAATTAAATAAAGCAAAAAGATTCTATATATTACCTGGAACTTGGAATCCTGTCCCCCAATCACAGAACACCTTTCTTACCTGGAACTTGGAATCCTGTTCCCCAGTCACAGAACACCTTTCTTACCTGGAACTTGGAATCCTGTTCCCCAGTCACAGAACACCTTTCTTACCTGGAACTTGGAATCCTGTCACCCAATCATAGAACACCTTTCTTACCTGGAAGTTGGAATCCCGTCCCCCAATCACAGAACACTTTAGGTAGTTTTGTATCCTTGAAGACGTTCATTGTAAACATACAATTCTGTCCATCTTCAAAACACAGACTTAAGTTCAGATTTACAAGGAATTTCTTGTCATCCACTAAGTCATGGACGGAAAATCTGAAAATGGAAATTCTCATAATACAGTCGGACTTCCATGGCTCAAACACCCAAGGGACGGATGAAAACAGTTCAAGTTAAAGGGGTGTTCGAGCTATCGAGGTCAAACTATGTTTAAACTTGAACAAAGAGACCAGAAAACGGGTTCGAAACATCCATGTACCGTAAAAAGGCGTGTATAATCCGCACATTATTACCCTAAAAAGGATTTAGGGGCTTGGGGATGCGGATTATACAACCCCATACGACTTGAGGATTTGGCCAAGTTCCCCGAAGATCGATTATTAGTCCCTGTTCAAACCATACAGACTGTTCTTAACATTATGGATCTAATTAAATATGTTGGTTTGAATTGCAAAGTGCCTTACAGCTATTAAAAAATGGATCTTTCCTCCAAAAAATGCTATTTTGATGTCAGAACATGAATATTTTTATCAGCCACCATAACTGTCAACAAACCATGTGATGGGTAAAGTGTTGCTTTTGTGACAATGAGCTGTTTATATCATATTGCCCCTGACAACATTTAACGTTCCAAAGAGGCAAAATTAAAAGATTAAATGGCTTATTATTACATTCCAAAACAATTATAGGGAATGAAAGGCTTAGAAATATAAAATTAAATGCAAAATAAACACATATATGACGGTCCGCACCGAATCCGTTCCGATTTTTCCATCGTACTTGAACTTCCTGATTGATGAAACGATGTAAGTTTTGTCGTGTTTGAGCCATATTATCATTAAATACTTTCAGAAAAGGCTTCAGATATAGTAAATAAAGACTCGTTCAGTTGATAAACTATGAAAATACCAATTTACAGGTACAAAATAACTACGATCATACCGATCTCCACGTAGACTTTGTTGGTTGAGGTCCCAGTGTACTAACAGTTTTTTCCCTGGATTTTATGGTGCAAAAAAGGACCTGCGGATTATACACAAATGCGGATAATACATGTCTTTTTACGGTAGTTGGAGTTATTGGAGTTAAGGCCATCGAAGTTCCACTGTATATTTTTTAAGGAGAGGAGAAAAAAAATACTCCATGTACCAGGCTGTTTGATACTCAGTACTCTTAATGTTAGAAATGAAAGCCTAAAAGGAAAATATCTGTCCGATTATTAAAGTAAAGGAAAAACAGTACAAGCTTCTAATGACATATTTTTTTCAAAAATCTAATGGTATGATGAAAGGATGAAAATTTTTTGTATTTATAAATATTTCATAAAACTTACTCAATTCTCACAACACTCATCAGATATTTCTTTTCCAAAGTTCCTACAAAATGAAATAAAAATTAATAAACAAAGCTGTTGCAAAGTGGCTACAGTGTAAATGACAATATAATTTATAGAACAAAATCCACAAATAAAAAGTAAGAATGTAATTAAATTTTAAAAATTGAAAAATTTATCAAAACAAGTGTGGATTGTATTGCAAGGCAATACAGAAGTCCCCTACCGGTGGAATAATTCAGTATACCAGCAAAAATAGTTAAAGAAAAGTTTTCCAAGCTCAAGGCCCATAACTTCGTCAAAAATCAATAGACCCAACCCATACTAAAACTTGATCTGTAACCCATAGTAGTTGATTAACAGTGCAAATATCAGCTTAATATCTGAAACGGTTTAGAAAAAAAGTCTGGAAAATCTATATTTTACCAAACTTTTCGAAGTCAAAGGCCCTTTACTCTGTCCAAAATCAATGGACCGGAACCAAACTCGAACTTGATCTGTAACTTATAGTGGTAGACTCACATAGCAAATATTAGCTTCATATCTGAAACGATTTAGAAAAAATGTCCGGAAAACCTATATTTTACCAAAATTTCTAAGTCAAAGGCCCATAACTCCATCCGAAATCAATGGACCGGAACCAAACTCGAACTTGATCTTTAACTCATAGTGGTAGACTCACATAACAAATATTAGCTTCATATCTGGAACGGTTTAGAAAAAGAGTCCGGAAAACCTATATTTTACCAAATTTGTTTAAGTTAAAGGGCCATAACTCCGTCCAAAATCAATGAACTGGAACCAAACTCAAACTTGATCTGTAACTCATGGTGGTAGACTTACATACCAAATATTAGATAAATATCTCTTATAGTATGGGCAAAAAGTCCGGAAAACTGAGTGTGACGGACTGATGGACTGACAGACTGACGGAAGGACAGACGGACTGACGGAGTGCAAACCTAAAGTCCCCTTCGGCGAAGCTGGTAGGGGACTAATTAAATCAAAAGAGCTAAAAATAATAACATAAAAACAGGAAAGTGTTACCAAAAGAAAACCATTAAAAAGATGGAAAAAGGCTTCTAGCTGTAATAAATAAATGATAAAAAAAATTAAATATTTATACAGCCAAGTGTTATTAGCTGAAATTAACTTGTTGGTAAGCCTCCAAATAAATGAGTTGAATCACAACTACTTGATAATTTACCCCATTTATAGTCAAACAAATCTATTTCCTGATCCAGTTTCTCTATACCAAACTTAAGTTTGTAGTTACATGTGTCTAATTCTACCCTGGTGTTGAATGCCCTCTTTAGAAAATCTACATCCATACAACAGCTGATTGCTGTACAGGATTCTCCAACACTACATCTGGTTGTGTTTGGTAGCATGGGTAGTGTGAGGTCACTTTTACAATCTGTACAAAAAATATTGTAAATTAGGGCTCACCACAGTCTACTGAATATACAAAGTGTTTACTGTTTCATGGGCAAAAGCTACTCTGTGTCAATGTTGTTTTACAAAATATGTTTGAAGTTTTATACTTCCTATTCAACCTTTAAGATTTCAGCCAATTTAGAGCACTTTTAATTTTCAATCTTTTTGGCTTGTATTGCAGCATCATTTTTAAATTTCCAAGACCTGATTGCACAATAAAATAGGACTACTGTGATTATAATCATTCATATCAGTGTTTAAGGTGTTCTCTGATATTTTCTTTCATCGGCAATATGTACATTTTTCTCTTTGATCTTACTGATATTGTCAGTATCTCCGTACTGACCTGATACAAGAAAATATCAGGCAATAACGTCACGAATCGGACATCATTACTCTTATTCTAATGACGTTGCCGATAAAAACAATAATGGTAGTTTTGAAGGTCTTGACAGAAAATATCACTAGTATCACAGCTGTTCTATCCGACTCGCCGCAATACGATGGTATTTTCTGTCTTGACCTTCAAAACTACCATGGTTCTATATGTCTTCCTGACTTTTTTGTTTCCATGGCATTTGTATTCATTTTGCAATTTTTTAGGTTGAAAAATGTTAAACACATCCGATGCAACCTTTCTTTAACTAATATCACCCAATTTGCAGCAATTTTAATTTTTTCCAGTTCTTTTTTTAGTTCCCATTGCAAAAACTGCCATTTAAAAAGTTTTCAAGACCTGATTTTACGACTACAGACATGGCAATGCATCAATATGTTAATTTTCCTTTTATTAAATTCCTAATTACTGAGCGACATATTTAAAGAATCTTTTTTATTTTGCCGAGAACAGCTTTTTGACAGCTTTTTCTTTGTGACATCTTAATTGATCAATTAAATTTGAAATGTCATATTTTGTTTCTAGTTTGTTGCGAAATTACCAACCTTGTATAATGGGTCAAATTCCATTCCTTAATCAATCCCACAGAGGAGGAATAAAACAAACAAAAGACAATTAAAATGTAACTTAGTTTCAAAAACATTTCTGAGTTTAAACCTTGGGCTTTGCCTTACATGTGTCTAAAATGATTTGCAAACTTGCAAAGATAGAAATTTACCCATTTTATTCACTGTTACAAAGGGATTATTATAAACCTAACAGAAGAGCACACAAACTAACAAAGTACACCAAATGATTTTATTACCTCTCTTCCATCCATTTTTACTAGGTGTAAACATGTTAAGTTGACAAGGTGTGTCCATTAGATATGAAGATATACCAAGTTGATTGTACAATATTTCTAATGCTGAGTCTGTCAGCGTTTGTCCTATAGCAAAACCTGCATCTGTTACAAATTTCTTTAATGAAAATCCTGAAAAAATAGACATAAATTAATTATTTTGTTATAGAATTAATCTTGTTTCTAATGAAATTCAATGATGACTTTGGCAACCAAGCTATGTGAATTTATTCCCAGTGTCTATCTTCCAGATTATGTTGATTTCTACCCACAAAGAATTAATACACGATCACACTTTATTCCACCAGATATAATTTCCTAGGGTATTTTGGTTGCGGATTCAACACCCTAGGATAATTATGTATTCTGGAAAAAATTTATCTGAATAAATACAATGTTACATTTTAATACAAGATTTCAAAGAACATGTTTAGCATACAACCCTGTCATACCAGAACAAAATGATATAATACAATAATACAACTCCTAGTAACCTAACTAGTATGGCCCATAAATGGAGGTTTAATAATAATAAAGTTTGCATGTCCACAGCCACAGTACCATCATCATGTTTATATATGTCTACCAATAATAATATAAGTTTGCTATTCTTCAGTTTAAAGTTTTGACACACCCACTGAATCTCGAGCAATAAGTTCTAAGTAAATACATGTATCTTGTTTAAATAAATGAAGAAAATAACACTCACCAGGGATAGAAAATCCAGAGTCCCAATTGCAGAGGATTTTAGGAACTAGAGCATTGTTGAATAGAACAATCTCATACAGGCAGTCAGCATTGGCTTCAAAACAGATACTGACATTCATGTTTACACGGAATTGTCTCTCTGTCTTCAAATCTTCAATCTTGTACCTGTAAAATGTTAACTAACATTCAAATGTGTAGTAGATTTCTCAGTGGAAAATTTCATAGATTTTCAGCATTCATTAATACAAATGCAGTCATTGCTTTTTTTTGTACATTGTTATTTAATCAGAAATAAAAAGCACAAAATTTAAACATGCAGAGAGACAGAAATACAAAATTAATGCAGATGGCTTGTGCCGATTCTTTGAAAAATTTGTGACGCAAAATAATTTAGTTTCTCATGCTGAACTTAACAAGTGTCTAATAATTTTTTTAATATAAGTCTTTAAGTTGTTTATGGAGTGACAAGTAATGAACTGACAAAAAATTTTCTTAAAAGCAATAAAATAGGCAATACATACACAACACGAACAGCTCCCTTCAGATTAAAATGGTTTGTTGTACCTTAAAAAAAAAATGAATTATTTTGTTTTCATCATATAATATATATTTTGAATCAGACTTGCTACAAAATTAATTAACAGTTAAGAACTTTATTTATTTTATTTGCTGTTCAAATGCAAGTAAAGTATTCTAATTGGGCAACATGCCTTAACTGATTACGTATCTTGAACTAAACAAAGCGATGACATGCTCTGCGCTAGGTATTTGTGTCTGTAAGACACAAATGATGTTCCTGCTAAACATATGTGCTTTATCATACGAACGGACAATGGATGAATAGACGAGCAGCCAGACAAGGGCAAAGATGTATATGCTTTTCATCCCCAGAGCATAAAAATTTGCAAAATACATTTAAAGCAATGGGACATAATTAACCAATACATAATGGTTTGTCAGGGCCCGGGTGGTCGAGTGGTTAATGTAGTTCTACTACCTTTACAAACACTGTAGTCTATCACCACTGTGGTGTGAGTTCACGCCCCAATTTGTACATTACAAAAAAGGATGCACTTGACTTAAAATTGTAAGTGATAAGGTATGTCAGTTACCTGCCCAAGGTCGGTGGTTCTCTACGGCTTCCTGCACCACTAAAACTAACTGTCATGAAATAGCTGAAATACTGCTAAAAGTGACGTTAAACCCCATATCAATCAATCATAATGGTTTGTCAACAGACCATAAGTTAACAACTGATGTAAAAACTGATAACATCCAAGAGCCTTTTGTGACATGAATTTGGAACTTTTATTATCAAGGTTAAGTTTTTATTACTAAACCCATTGTTACAAGTAACAAGGTCAAACTAAAGATAATTACCAAATGTATAGTTGACGAGACTGACAGGATCAAGTTTTAGTTTCTCTATTCCAACAGTAAACTGGTAGTTACAAGTGTCAAGGTCAATGTAGGCATGGAATGACCTTCCAAGGAAATCTACATCTATACAACAATCCACGGCTGTACAATGTGATGGTATCAGGCAAGTGGCAGGAACAATGAGTGGCTTCAGTGGCACATTCAGTGGACAATCTGTAAACAATAAAATACAATGTAAAGGTATCAGACAAGTGGCTTAAGTGGCACATTCAGTGGACATTCTTAAAATAATAAAATTGTTGAACAAATGGCTAGCAGAGTTCTTGAGTTTTTGTAAACACTTAAATTACAAACAATAAAATAGAAATTATTAAATGAAATTCAAAGTGAGTTCATAAAATCATCAATACATAGAGATGGCACTTTTTCCTGTCGAATGTAAGCGATATTACCTTTTTTCCAGCCATTAGTAGCAGGACTATATTTAGGGCCAGACCTCTGACAGGGGACTTCTTCCATTAGGCTTCCTATACCAAGCTCCTCTAGCAGTTTAGATGCCATGATTTTAGTTAACTGCTGTCCAGATGGCAGGTTGATATTTTGCATCCATGAAGTCAAGGAAAAATCTTAAAAGTGAAAATACATGAAATATGCACTTTATCAAATTTCTGTGATTTTTTTTCAAACATATTTTGACAAGAAATATGAAGAGAAAAACAATACCCATGTAAAAATGGATACAAAACTCAGTGATATCTAGCAGTTTTAAACAAATTTGAAACTTGACATTCATACTTTCATATACCGGTATATCATTATCAACTCTTAGAATTTCACCAGACTCAAAATCCTGTTGTTGTGTGCTCATCTTCATACAGTGGAACTCTGATGGTTGCAACACCACAGAGACTAATGAAAATAGTTTAAGATAAATAGTTGTTTGAGCAATCCAGGTTGAACTATGTTTAAACTTGAACTAGAGGCTCAGAAACTGAGCCTGTATCGTTCACCTGACAAAATGCTTCTATGCCATGAATGACCAAAAAATGATTTTTTTCCAATGGGATCTATTGTAAGCTACATGTATGTTAAGCTACATGTATGTTCACTATTGGGGCCCATTTTTTTGACAGATACTATTGAAATGAGTAATCTTTGCAAAAGACCTGATATACATCATTCCCATTTTTCCCATAGGGTCCTATGTTAAACCTATGTTCCGCGCTGGCGGCCATGTTTTTTATCGGATTAGAACAAATGAGCAATCTTTGTAAAGAACCTTCAATACATTTTTCCTGTCAAGTTTGGTTGAATTTGCTTTAGTAGTTTCAGAGTAGAAGATGAAAATGTGATTTTTCCCATAGGGTCCTAAGTTAAACCTTAGTTCCACGCTGGCGGCCATGTTTTTGTCGCATAGGAACGAAATAAGGACCTTACATACATCATTCCTGTAAAGTTTGGTTGAATTTGCTTCAGTAGTTTCAGAGGAGAAGATGAAAATGTGAAAAGTTTAACGGACGGACAATGGACGGACGGATGGACAGACGCCAAGTGATGGCAATAACTCACACTGACCCTTTGGGTCAGGTGAGCTAACAAAGGAACAACAAGACATCTATGATGTTCTAGTTACTGCAGTTCAAGCCATCAACTTTATAATATAATAATAATCTTCCTATGAAATTCTTTTTAATAGTGATGCATCTTTATCATCTTGTATTACGAAAATAAATTGTTTAATAGAGTCAATCGTGCGTACAATATGGTAGTGCAGTAGCAATGCCAATTATCACAAACATGCTAGTTGAGTCCAATGCTCATATTTAATTTCGTATAATCTATAAAAAGTTAACTACATGGAATGCAAAACATGGAGCAAATCGTGCTTACCCTTCTGGAGCACTTGGTGATACCTCTGTTTCTGTTGGAGTTCACACTTTTAGTGTTATAGTTTTTAAGAGTTCTACTTCAATTTTGTTTGTTTTAACTATGTCATGTTGTTTCCATAAGTGTTGCATCTGAACTGAATTTTTGGACTTCTGATTCAAGATTTTCTCCATTCTACTTTTTTGCTTTGGTATTTGTTAAGGTGTCTCAGTGGTATTATTCTGCCATTTTTGTCTAATACTTGTTTATATAGGTTTCATACATTAAGAAATTTAACAAAATAGTTATCTAATATGTAAAGAAAGTTCCTAGGTATTTGAAATTTTTATTCCTTATTCCTTTTAAAACATTTTCTGAACAGAAAGGTGAACGAAAATGCATGTACTTGAAACCTGTTGCTGGATTTATAGAACACAGAAATTCAAGGGAGATAATTTGACAACAGAATTTCATATAGGTATCACAATTTATCTCTCTTATTTTAACGGTGACCCTTAATTTTCATTTTTTATATGTTAACGGTTTAATGATTTCAAAACACAAGCAAAGTATGAACAAAATCTATAATAGATTCTGAAAGTTATCCCTTCTTATAGTCAATTTCCCTATCATTTCTATGTAAATTTCTTAAATTTTTAAATGCAATGACCCCAAAATTTTATGTTTATATATAGAACAAAAATACAATTATTCCTCTGTACAGAAAATTTCACAAAATTCTATAATAGTAAATTAATACCTTAATGTACATATAATTGCTTTTGGAGCGTGTGAAAAAAATTGTTCACACTTCATACCTTTGATGGCAAATCCTGAGTTGAAGTCACATGGTATTTGTGGTAAGGGTGTATCCTGTAATACTGTCCAGTCAAACATTGTGACACCTGGGTCAAATCCTACACTGATGTTCAGACTCACTTTAAAAACATTTCTATCTTCTTTGTTGTCAATGCTATACCTGTTTATGAACAAATATGCAATAAATATTCGAATTTGACAACAAGAGTGTGAAAAAAATAATAATGGCTACTTTTTAGATCCTGGTTGTAAACTTCACTCCAAATTGATAGTCATTCTGAGCCAAAATTGGCCACATATCCCAATTATGTGTTTACAATTATAATTTTATGCCATGCCATTAAACCGGTTTAACCCACCATTTCTTTTGAAATACCTGTACCAAGTCAGGACCATTGCGGTCGACAATTTTTAAGGTGGTTTCCACCTGCTTTTTCTTTTTGCCACATGGACTTTGGTTCTTGGCAAATTTTTTCGATATTTTATGAACCCATTCTCTATATGAAAAGTATGCCTTTTTAAATCTTAATTGTCAAGTTTCTAATTTATAAACTCTGTATTTTTGCATTGAAGAGTGTCCACTAGAACCAAAGTTACAGTATGTTATCCATAGACACCAATGCCTGCCTTATTGCCTTATATGAGTGCAAAAAACTCTAAAGTACTTACTCCATGACAACTGTATCCATCAGTTTATACTTGTCCTTGATACCTAAAATACATTGTAAATAATGAAACAATTAACTGACATTTATCTAATAAAATCACATTTTTGTTCACTCTCTTTGGAGTAATTTAATTTTTCTTTTCTGTGCCATACTCATGTGCTGTCTTTGGTTTTGGTGATTCCCATGTTGCCATTGTCCTTGGATTATTTTTTATAAATAAACTGACGGTTCTGTATTCTCTTACTAAAAATAAAGGGCTACGCCGAGCGCAGCATGTTACGACCGCAGCATGTCGACCACTGAAATTTGAATAAGTGTAATTTAAAAATGAATAAGGACACAGTTAAGAGTTTGATACAGTAACTAGCTGGACACAAACTAAGGAACATTAAAATTTTGATCCCTGAAAGCTCCGAAACTGTAAGATTTAAGCAAAATTGTTGACATACTTCTGACAGCATATATCAAGATGAATCCAATGAAAAAAATCTTCGAAATCCGAAATCCAATTAAAAATAACGACTTTTGCAATTTCGGCTCCTTTGACCCCTTATACTTTGGAAACGGCAAGACATATGCCAAATCTGTTGATGCACTACCATAAGCTTACAACAAGAGGAATATAAAGAAAAAATTCTCATCAAAATCGGATGAAAAATAAAAATTTTAGGTAATCTGCATGTTTGCAATTTAGGCCCCATCAGGCCCCTCATAGCTTGGAAAGGAAACAAATTACCAAAATCTGATGGTACAGCACTGTATAAATTTTTCATTTAGAATCCATTGCAAAACACTGCATCAAAATCGGACTAATAATAAAAATTTAAAATTTTTGAAATTTGCCCCTTTTGGGCCCCACTTATCTCATGAACGGTACATGCCACGTCAAATCCGTTAACATAATCCAGAAAGAAAATTTCCTCAAGAACACACTGAAAGAAATCCCATCACAATCTGATAAATAATAAATATTCTACAGCCAAATATGTGAAAACACCCAATTTTCCCCTTTTTGGCCCCTTTCTTAAAAACGGGAGGGGCCAAAATAATGAAAACTATACCCAACCTTCCTTTTGTGCCAAATAACACTGTGTCAAAATTTCATAAGGATTCAGCAACTTAAACTTAAGTTATTGACCAAAAACAAAAGTGTCTACAGACGACAACGACGCCATACGACGACAACGATGACGACAGCGCCATACCATTACAGACCACAAATTTTTTGCGGTCGTATAAAAACTGTTAAGATTTTGGATAATTATTCATATACGAGTACCTGCAATTGCATTTCACAATTAGCAATTTTAAAATGTGCTGTTTTCCATCAAAAATTTTATACATACCCCAAGTATAATCAAGAACAGACAAATCCATCTTCAGTTTTTCTACACCTAGAGTTATCTTCCTTGAACACATGGCAATATCCAATGTTGTGTGGAATGATCTTTTGAGGAAATCCACATATATACAACAGTCCACAGCTGTACAGCTAGACAAAAGATTACAAGATACTGGTCCTGACAGGTTGGGAAGAATCAATTTGCTAGTAGGACAATCTGAAAATAGATAAGGCATACATTGGTAAACAATACGAAAGTTAATTCTGGCTGTGCAGAAAATCAAACAAGACCTAAATCTAAAGTTGTCTCTCTATATAAATGAAATTTTCTGCAGTTGTATTCAGGGAAATTTTTACTTGATTCCAAAAATCATTACATTAGAAGTGTTACAGTGAATCTGTTATGATTGTGGTAATAGTTTAATGTCTTTTCTTATTCATTTAAAACTACATTTGCTCATGTGTGAATCTGTGAAAAAATCCAAGATGCACTTGAATGCAAAAGTAAAATATTGTTTGTCACTCCCAGTCTCTCTAACACCTGGGATATAACAACAATCTATTGTCTATTTAATATTTCCATGTGTTGGAAAAATGCCATACTTCCTTCACATTAAAGAACCCTTGTAGCAAGATCTTTTTCGAGTGGGTCATAGGTGATCACCTACAAAGCTAAATTCCACACCCCTTTCGATTTCACCCTACTTTTCCAGTGGCAGTCAGAATTTCCCGTCCCATGACCCTTTCCATACCCCAAAATGATTATTTATTGACAAACTTTTTCTTGTCTTGATATAGCTGAAATATTGCTGAGTAGATGTTAAATAATATTCAATCAATCAATCTATCTATTGAATATTTACCATTTTTCCATCCTGATTTAGCTGGTATATAGAGAGAACTATGCCTGTCACACTGAGGATTTTCTAGGTATTCTGTCACGCCAAGTCTCTCTAACACCTGGGATATTACATTACTGGATAGTTGTTGGCCAATAGCAAGTCCTTTCTCCTTCAAGAAATCTGTCACTGACACTCCTAAACATTTAATAATAAATTCGAATCTATAGCAAATAATAACTATTTATTCTGAGAATAATACTTCCATTTTTTTCTTTTGAAAGGTCATATGGATTAAAACTTCTTTCTTTAAGATGGCAAATTCTAAATAGAATATGGCATTCTATATTTGGAAACATCAGGCTTACCACATATTTTATAATCTAAGACATTGAAAGTTGCATACTAATTAAAACAAGAACAACGTTATAAAATAATCAAAGCACTGTACGCTGAAAAGCTGTTAAGCATTTTATCAATGTTAGAACTTCTAGGCATGTATTCAAAAACAAATGTGAGGTAGGGTAGGAGAGGATCTGATCTGACTTTTTACAAATAATATTGTTGAAAAATTAAAAATGCCTTAACAGTTTTTTTTAAAATGATGAAAACAAAATAAGATATATGGGGTTTTATCTTATGATCACATATGTTGCTTGCTTGACTACAAATGAATATGTGGTTTTCAAGATCCTTTAATTCCGGAAATGACGTAACATCTTTTATGACGTTCCAGGTTCATCCACAGTTTATTGCATTTCCAACACACATGATGTCAATGCGTCTCAGAAAGGCTTACTAATTTGTAACATGAGGGAATTTTGCTTCCTCCCTGAAGATTAGTATTTGTTCTGAATGACTTGATTTTTGTTTGCACATTTTTAAAGAAATTTCTTCCAGTTTAATCAACGCAAATGCGACGAAATTGAAGTTCAGTTCCAAACATTGTGTTATCCTGCAGACAGTGCAGTCATGTTGCTGCAGTTCTTATCTTAAAGCTTCATGATAAAATAGAATGAAAAAATTACGACATTATATAAGTGGAACTTGTCCAATAAGATATTGTACAGCAAGCACGAAGCAGAGGACGTCAAGCACCCCAATGTCACTATTATCATGTGATAAAGTGCTAAGATAAGTATGTTCTCCTGTAGAAGTTCTGTATCTCTAAAACGACTATATTCTTTGTACCTTTAAATGAGCACTCTGTGTCCTCAAGGACACACCTTTAGTGTATCTTACCAAGCTACGACAAACTTCTATATCTTCAATTAAATCCTTAAATAATACCCTCTTTAATTACAATACATGCATATAGTTTCTTTTCTCATAAAGTGTGTCAAAAGTAAATGTTGCTTTTGAATGGATACCTATAGATACTGTGCTCATGTTGGAATATAGGAGCAACTAACACTGAAATCAGTTTATCAGTAAAAAGTACAGTAATTGGCTTATATTCTATATCATTTACCAAGACTACATACAGAAATGCATAGCCACAACATCTCGAAATCACATAATTTGATCGGGTTCAAACGCATTTGATTCTCATTTGTACCAAACCACTGTCGGCAGACCAGACCTCAGGCTCTGGATTGTTTGGATTGATGTTCTCTTACATCAGTCCACTGCCAGAATTCCCTTCCTGCTTCCGAATTGGTGCAAAATGAATTGAAACAAAAGAAGAAAACACTGCAAGTGATAAAAAGTCAGCAAGCGAACAGTTCCCCCAATTGTCACAAATCAGCGAAGTTCACCATTACCCAAAACATACTTGATTACGCTTGCATTGAAAAGCCAGCCACTATCTAGTACGCCGTCCAAGATAAAGTTTAAGACTGTACCAATAATTCATCTTTGATACATTTGCATAATGGTTCATTGTAAATTCAAAAGATTTAAAAGGTCATATAATTTATCCTACGGAGAATTATTTTTAAATTCTTTTCAAAAATGGCGTTTGCAGACGAGCCGTACAATGTAAATAAGTAAGGCCAATTCTTAGCTCTCCAACGCTGGAGGTACACACACACCTGTCCAGAACATCCTTAAACATTAAAGACGGGCAGAGAAAATGAATATGCTTAAACCTTTTTAAATGATAAGATGTAAATATAAACAAAAATCTAAATGGCACCAGGGTGCACAAGCCGAGTTGCAACCTCAAATATTATGTGACTAAGTTAATGTGAAGACCCGTATATTTCTAAAATTGTCTAATTTTCTTTCCCACCTAATATCCAAAATTCTAATAATTCAAGAAGGTCTATTTTCTAGTTTCATGTCTTGACATTTCAATATATAAATCTGTTTTTGGTCACTGTGACCTTCACTGACCTTGACTTTTGACCTACTTTCTCCAAAATCAATAGGGTTCCTCTCCCCTCCTGGTGTCCAACAACATATCCAAGTTTCATTTCAATTGGATGTAAACTTTTTGAGTTATCATCCAGAAACCATATTTTTATCAAATTTTCAGTCTATATTCGTTCACCGTGACCTTGACCTTTGACCTACTTCCTCCTTAATCAATCATGTTCCCCCCTCTCTGGTACCCAACAATATATCCAAGTGTCATTTCAATTGGATGTAAATTTTTTGAGTTATCATCCAGAAACCAAATTTTTCCCAAATTTCCAGTCTATTTTCTGTCAGTGTGATCTTGACCTTTGACCTACTTTCTCCAAAATCAATAGGGTTCCATCCCTATTGGTATCCACCAACATATCCATGTTCCATATCAATTGGATGTAAACTTTTTGAGTTATCATCAGGAAACCAAATTTTTCTCAAATTTTCAGTCTATTTTCAGTCACCGTGAACTTGACCTTTGACCTACTGCCTCCAAAATCAATAAGGTTCCTCCCTTCCTGGTACCCAACAATATATCTAAGTTTCATTTCAATAGGATGTTAACTTGTTGAGTTATTATCCGGAAACCAAATTTTTCTCAAATGTTCATTTATTTTCGGTTAGTGTGACCTTGACCTTTGACCTACTTTCTCCAAAATCAACAGGGTTCCTCCCCTCCTACTGTCAAACAACATATCCAAGTTTCATTTCAATTGGATGTAAACTTTTTGAGTTATCATCCAGAAACCAAATTTTTAGCAAATTTTCAGTCTATTTATGGTCACAGTGACCTTGACCTTTGACCTATTTCCTCCAACATCAACAGGGTTCCTCCCTTTCTGGTACCAAACAATATATCCAAGTGTCATTTCAATAGGATATAAACTTTTTGAGTTATCATCTGGAAACCAAATTTTTCCCAAATTTCCAGTCTATTTTTGGTCAGTGTGACCTTGACCTTTGACCTACTTTCTCCAAAATCAATAAGGTTCCTCCCATACTGGTATCCAACAACATATCCAAGTTTCATTTCAATTGGGTGTAAACTTTTTGAGTTATCATCCGGAAACCAAATTTTTCTAAAATTTTCAGTCTATTTTCGGTCACCGTGACCTTGACCTTTGATCGACTTTCTCCAAAATCAATAGGGTTCCCCCCTCCTGGTACCTAACAATATATCCAAGTTTCATTTCAATTGGATGTAAACTTTTTAAGTTATCATCCGGAAACCAATGTTTGATGCCCACACGCCTGCCGCCTGCCCGCCTGCAACACCAAACCAATAGCCGAGTTCAACTTCGTTGCAACTCGGCTAATAAAATGATCAAAAGTCATGATTATAATAAGAGATGCATACAGCTTTACGCGTTACAATTTTTTAGGTGATCGTAGAAGTTACTATGGTTCCATTCATAACAAAACTTGTAAAAATTATAGCGCACCACGAGAATTTTTTATGAATGAACCGAATCGTGAATTACGAATGTCAAATGAAGCTACATTTTCATGCTGTTTTTGTAAGAACCGCATATACTTTCAGTGTGAACATTTACAAAGGAAATAATTTGAATTTGACGATTAGTTTCTCACAAACTTCTGCCAGACATGAACTACGTTAATGTGTATGTGGTGTCTGCTAGGTACATCTGGCTAGTGTCTAGTCTAGACCAAAAGCAACAGTATAAAGCTGCTTAACAGCTTAATAAAACAATCATAGTTTGGTCAATACATGACTTTTTAGACCTGATTAGTGTATATTGAGTTTTAACTTCATTGTCAGTCATAATGCTCTACTCAGGTCTATAAATCTAAATATTGTCCTAAATGCCATGCTATATTTGTTTATCATATATTTAGCTATTAATACAAGAATCCTGTATATGTTATACAGATGTCATCTTTTGTCCAAACCATGATGATACCGATATAAGTCCAGGCTGCTACCCTTTATTTCACCCCAAAAACATCTGTATCAAAAGTCATGTGTTATTTAGATAAGAAAAACTACTAAAACCTTTGTTACGTTTCAGATATATGATAAACAGGATAAGATATGGGTAAATCTATATTACATGCTGTATCACCCTAGACCAATATAATCCCTCAGGCAAGCCTTCGGGATGATACTGACGTCTCGGGTTGATACAGCATGAATATGGATTTACCCATGAAATATTCTATATATAATCTATTCTATATATTGCATTTACCAGACAGATCTATATTCCAGTCACATCCTACTTTTGGTAAGTACATCTCATTGAATACCTCCAAGCTGATGATACACGAGTCTGGCTCTAAACATACACTGATGTTCATGTTAACTACATATTTCTTCTCTGCCACCAAATCAAATATGGAATAGCTTTTAAAAAAACACAAAACAAAATATCAATATTATACATTTGTCCTGTACTAAAGTAGGCATTGGAAAATAATGTTTTTTTGACAAAATGTCAAATCTTTAAGCTAGGATGTAAATATAACAACATGATTCGTTATCTATCAATTATTCATCTAAAAAAAATACTGAAATACCATCATTTTTACTGGCAAATTTCAGAGTAAAAGTAAGAGATAACATGCTTCTTCAAGGCTTGTGATTCCCCTGCAAACAAATTATGGATTCAAGGATAGATTGACATATCAACAAATGTAAAAATCAGAGTTGCTACTATTTTTTTTTATGTCTCCAAATCCAAGGATTTTTCACGACTTTTCAAGGACATTCTAGCCATTTTCAAGGCCCCAAAAAAGTCAACAAAATTCTAATCAGGGACAATTATTTTCAAGAATTTTTCTACATACTGCCTTTTGATATTAACTTTATCAAATTCAAGGGTGTTTCAAGAATATTTCCAAATATTCTAAAATTCAAGGTCTTTTCCAGGCCCTTGAAGTTCAAAAGGAAATTCAAGGGTTTTTTCCAGTTTTCCAGGTTGTGTGGCAAGCCTGAAAAATTTGGCCATTTCAAAAATTTATGTTACATCAACACAAACTACAAACATTTGTTTAACCTGAACTGAGATGTTTTTACAGGCATACAGATTACAAATAAATTCAAATCATGTAAGACTACTTTGAACAAGATGTGTTTGTGAGACACTATGCCCCCGGCAGCAACCATGTCTACCATACAAAATAAATACTAAAATTGCAATCACTAGAAATTAAGGTTAAGTAGACATTTGTACTAAGCTCAATTAGATCTATCCGCATAGAGAATATCAAGCCTCTTGCAATTGTAATTTACCAGCTAAAAGCAAAATCTAAATTTTGACCTCTGTGACCTTGACATATGACCTGACCTAAATGAAATTCGCATAATGATATTCAGCTTTATATGATCAATATACATGCCAAATATGAAGGTCCTGTCACATCTGGTTGGAAAAATATCAGCAATGTTTAAGTTTTCAAATTTTCACTCAGTGACCTTGACCTTTGACCTGACCAAAATTTTTTTGGTGAATTTGTATTAAGCTTAATTAGATCTATTCACATGTAGAATATCAAGCCTTTAGCAATTGTAATTAACGAGCTATATCAAAATCTAGATTTTGACCTTTTGACCTCTGTGACCTTGACCTTTGACCTGACCTTCGTGAAATTTGCACAATGTTGTTCAGTTTCATGTGACCAATATACAGACAAAATATGAAGTTCCTATCACATCTGGTTGAAAAGATATAGGCAATGTTAAAGTTTTTGTTCAAGTTTTCAATTTTGCACTCAGTGACCTTGACCTTTGACCTGACCCAATTTTTTTGGTGGATTTGTATTAAGCTTCATTAGATCTATTCACATACAGAATATCAAGTCTGTAGTAATTGTAATTAATGAGCTATAGCAAAATCTAGATTTTGACCTTTTGACCTCTGTGACCTTGACCTTTGACCTGACCTTAGTGAAATCTGCATAATGCTGTTCAGTTTCATAAGACCAATATACAGGCCAAATATGAAGGTCCTATCACATCTAGTTGTAAAGATATAGGCAATGTTAAAGTTTTTGTTAAAGTTTTCAATTTTGAACTTGGTGACCTTGACCTTTGACCTGACCCAAATTTTTTTGGTGGATTTGTATTAAGCTTCATTAGATCTATTCACATATACAATATCAAGGCTCTAGCAATTGTAATTAACGAGCTATAGCAAAATCTAGATTTTGACCTTTTGACCTCTGTGACCTTGACCTCTGATCTGACCTTTGTGAAATTTGCATTATGATGTTCAGCTTCACATGATCAATACACATACCAATTATGAAGGTCCTATCACATCTGGATAAAAGTTATGAGCCTGGTTAAAGTTGCCGACAGACAGACATACAGACAGACGGACAGACAGGAAAAAAACAATATGCCCCCGATCTAAAGATCCGGGGGCATAAAAAGAACAAAAACTTACTCAAAAGTGATGACATTGGCCAGATTCACATGTTGTATAGTACCTGAAAATACAATCAAAAAATGAGCTTGCCCTCCTTCTGAGCTGAATATTAAAAACTACATTTCCAGAATTAAGATTTTGTTCCCTGTACATGTAAAATGTTATTTTTGTCTTCTAGTGACTTGTCAGACAATGGATGATAGCATTTTCTTCTATTTGATGTTAGTTTACAATCATGTACTAAATGGATGTAACAACATACCTGCCAACTTTTGAAAATCTCCATGGGGGTTTTTATGCGCGACCTTCCTTTTCAGTCGTACGAGATCTAGCGGCATTTTGCGCGAAGTTTTTTTGGGTCTTATACTTGATGCTCTTTCTTATCAAATACAAATATCTAGGTGTTATAGAAGACTTTACTTTTTATTGAGGGAGGCAAGACATTCCAATTTTATTGTGTTTTGAGCATTTCTGCTGGTTCTTAAATATTTTTGGTCAAATAAATCAGTTGTGAACTGTTTTTGGACCATTTGGTGTTTTATGTTCTATTAAATTTTAACTTAGTTTTAACTGTTAAAGGGAAACAAAAAGCAGTGCTTGCTGGTAATCATTATGTTGCTGTTATTTGACTTTACAGTTGACTGTTTTCAGGAAAATTAAAGATTGTAAGCTTGTTAATGCAACCACTCTCTCTCTCCTTTATTATTTGCCTGATGTACATTTACTGCATTTCTCCTTTTATTCCAATCTTCAATAAATAAAGCAAGAATTACATATTTTTATTTTTATTTTTTTTTGCCTTTTCTGATTCAGTCAAAAGTGTGGTTTTCTGGGATTTTGCGTGACCTTTTGTGTATTACAGTACCAAAATGTATGTTAATGTCGTTAATGCTACTCAGTTCAACTATGCAAACTCTGCATTACGGGGAACTTGCAACGACATAGTCAATCGCACAGCCATCCACGGAACTGTCAAGTGTGGTGCTTGCAGCTCGTTGTTTCAGGGATTGTGAACCTTGATTCATAATTCAAGAACTGTTCACTATGATTGCCGGTGGTCCATCCATTTACATAACTTTATTTACGTCGCCGAAGCCTTAAAATCAACAAAAAATAAACCAACTCGTCATATTTACGATTGTTTACACGCCAGCTCCAATCAGCTGTTTTTCACGCCAATATCGCGTGACGGATGTAAAACCGATTCTGATTGGCTAATATCGAGAATCTGGTTAACTCCCTTTCGAAAATTTGGATTACCTCCCTTTCAACGGTCAAAATCGTGTAAACAAACATAACTCGAAGAGCGATCATAGTGAGTGGAACATAACGACTGGATTATTCGGGTTAAAACAAACATTTTTTCGTGTGAATTTCTTCAAAATCGTGTTTTATGCCAAATTTTTGTTTCACGATCGTGACATCGTGACAGAAGGTTAAAATCGTGTAGATCACACTAAATCGTGAATGTTGGAAGGTATGTAACAATGTTCAACATCTACATGTAAGAATAAATCAACTCCTAAGCACCAACCTTAACTTACTATGAAGTATAATAAGTTATTTTTGATCGTCTCATTGTGACTTTATAAGAACAACAATAATATTTCTGTTCCATTATTTTGTATTTCCATGTTTTCATTGAAATTTTGTCAGATATACATATACTCAATATGCTTTCACTTTTTTCATTACACATTTTGTTTATAAATCTAATTTTCATATCTTAAGGAATCTGCACTCATTCTTTAAGAATTTCATTTTGTTAAATGTGGCGTCAAGTTTTTAATAGCAAAGATATTCATTTTTAAAAAATCTCAATGACAAAAAGAACAATACAAAACCTTTTTTAGCATAAGTACCATAGTGTCATAACTTCTTATAAACTTTTCTAGCTTAACAAATTCAAAGGCAGCTCAGGATATACAATATCTTATTCACCAAACTCAAAGTTTAATAACTCTTATATACCATCCATCTTACTCATGAAACTCAGTTCAATAACTCATGATATACTTTACATACTCACCATACTCAAAATTACCTAGCTCCTGATATAATTCTCTTACTAACCATACTCAAAAATCCATAGATCCTGATATACTATCTCTTACTCATCATATTTAAGCTTCTGAAATACTTCATGTTACTCACCATGCTTAAAGTTCCATGGCTCATGTTCACTATCTCTTATTCATCATACTCAAAGTTCCATAGCTCCTGAAATACTTTATCTTACTAACCATACTCAAATTTCCATAGATCATGATTCAGCATCTCTTACTCACCATATTCAAAGTTCCATAGCTCCTGAAGTAATATCTGTTCGTCAAAATACTTTAAGTACCATATCTACTGAAACACCATACATGTATTTTACACACCATACCTAAAATCCCATAGCTCCTGAAATACTATTTCTTACTCATCATACTTTAAATTCCATAACATCTGATATACTATCTCTTTCTCATCAAACGGAGTTCCAGAGCTCCTGGTATACTATCTCTTACTTACCATATCCAAATTCTCTAGCTCCTGATACACTTTCTCTTACTCACCATAGTAAAAGTTCCATAGCTCCTGATATACTAACTCTTACTCAACAAACTCAAAGATCCATAACAACTGGTAAACTATTTCTTATTCACCAAACCCAAAAGTTCCATAGATCCTGATATACAGTCGTGTCCCAGATTATTGCGCATCAGGTAATACTGCGCACCGTCCATTTCGCAATGATATCGTTCTTAATTAAGGAAATGATAACAAGTGACACTGACCTGTTAGAGAGACAAATTGTAGGTAAACTAAAAAAATTATTTTCTTCCACGCATTACGTCACGATACACTGACTGGTATATTTTACGAATCGAGGCTAAGAATATGTTACCCTTCTTATCAAAATATACAATAATTAAAAGTAAAATTAAGAATAAATCCTGAATTTGGTTTATTTTGTAGCATAATAATATATCTGATGGATACCAAAAGAAAATTCCGAAATCATTCATTTTCTCCAAGTTTTTACCTATTTTTTATGACATGTGCAGTATCACCGGACATCACATAAGTTGTTTACATCACAGGGTCAGTGTGTTTTCATAGAAATTAAAGTGCAACTGACATAACCTTTAAACAATTGAATATATTCAATGAAAACATTGATAAATGAACTATTTTTAGACATCAACGTTTTGGTGTTAAAAAGTATTCAGGAAAGCCAGGTCCATGTTGAAACTTTAGGTGCGCAGTATCACCGGCCAGCTCTGTACTAACTTTTACTCAACAAACTCAAAGATCTATAACAACTGATAAACTATTTCTTATTCACCAAACTCAAAAGTTCCATAGATCCTGATATACTATTTCTTACTCATCATACTTTAAATTCCATAACATCTGATAGACTATCTCATTCTCATCAAACAGAGTTCCGGAGCTCCTGGTATACTATCTCTTACTTACCATATCCAAATTCTCTAGCTCCTGATATACTTTCTCTTACTCACCATACTAAAAGTTCCATAGCTCCTGATATACTAACTCTTACTCAACAAACTCAAAGACCCATAACAACTGGTAAACTATTTCTTATTCACCAAACTCAAAAGTTCCATAGATCCTGAAATACTATCTTTTACTCATCATACTCAAAATTCCATAGCTCTTTAAATACTACTGCTTACTCACCATACTCACTTTTCCATAATTTATGATATCATCAAACTCTCAAAGATCAATAACTATCTAATACAATCTCCACCAACTCAAATTTCAATAACTCTTGACATGCTCTTATTTACTCACCAAACTCAAAATTTAAATAAGAGACATCAATTCCATAGGTTTCCACTCCAAGTTTGATTCTGTTGGAGCAGGCATCTAGTAAAATATAGGCATGGAATGATCTTCCTAGAGGTTTGACTTCTACACAACATTCTACACCAGTACAGTAATCTGGTATGTGACATGTTAATGGTCCTGTTAGTGACGGCAGAGATAAATCAACTGGGCATGCTGAAAATACCAAATCAAAATAAAAATCAAATCCTCTGTCAGTTAAAGCAATGCTGACACAAAAAATCCATAAACACACACAATAGGAAAAAGAAGGGAAATATATTTATATATGATGGTGGAGAGTAAAAAGTAAAAGTATACAATATGTCTACAATGTCAGGAATTTATTTGGTTTATGCTTAAAGAATTCATGGAATAAAAAAAATGTCTTACTTTCAATGATGATGTTTGAATGTTGTTTTTATCCAGCATCATTAGAATAATAGGATTTTACATAAGATCATATTAAAGATCTGGATATCTTTCATGAGTGTACGTAATTTTGTCTTTTCTTGAGCTGAGCGTAGCCAAACGAGAGGAAAAGACTTATATTTTCTTACATGAGAGAAAGATATCCCTATCTTTAATTTTGATTGAATGCAAGTTCCTATTTCTTCCTTAAAATACGAAAAGAAACACATGCAAACCTATACTGTGTGAACAACGTCATTGCCATTTGAGTGAAGTTTACATTGTGACATCAGGTGTTTTATGACATTTCGTCATGGTAACCATTGCTTTATCACAAAAATGAACACTTTTGGTTGGTTATTTACCCATGTAAGATGAGGCGGCATGCATCAATCTTACATGAGTCTTCTTCCACTGTAAACTACCATTTACGGAAGAATAGTTATGGAGAAAAGACCTACACATAAAATCTTATATAATTACTTTTGTTCCAACCGTTGACTTCTGGACTATAAGGATTTAACTTCCTGTTACATGGTGTCTGTTCTAGAAACTGTGATATGCCAAGCTGTTCAAGCAGAAGGTCCACTGCATATCCTGGCAGTTGATCCATCAAACTAAGTCCAAGATTGTGGGTGAAATTCTTCAATGATATGCCTACAAAACAAAATAATTTCAAAGTTGAATTTAAGAATTCATTTAACTTTCAATCTAATTCTGAATTCAAATCTATACACAAAACATATTTTTTAATCAAAAAATATTATATTGGGTGAGGGTGTAGCTCATGTCCCAATATTCAATTTGATGACTGCATATACCATATAAGTCACTTAGATACTGTGTAATATCTATATATTTACAAATAATCCAGTGAACATGTCAAAACTTGTGAAAAATGCTGTCTCCATGGTGATACTATGTAATGGCTGCCAGACATCCAATATGGAATAAACATTAAATCAAAGCTCCGATGGAGCTGAAACTCGAAAGCCCCGATAATCTACACATGGCAAAACTTCGTAGTCATCCAAAGAACTGCTGCATACATCTGCATATATTAAGTTATTCAGTAATACGTGAAAATAATGGGATTGTGTGATTTCGTATGCATGTTGATTCCATTGCTATAAATATGCAATACACATGACACAGGTAAACAAATGTTATTTTCATCTTTGACAAATTACTGCGCGGCAGGCGCATTGAACGGAGACGCAATATAAAAAAAACAAGTAATTCGATAAACATGCATATTGTTTTCTATTCAACATAACAACACCATATTCAACTAAAGAAAATGAAGAAACATAACTTAAATAAACAATGTATACGATTTTGAAAGAAACATACACATTATATTTTATGGGAAGCATGAAGATCATTTTTTAGAGCTGTAGGTATGAGGCGTCACATGATTTTTTCTTGTCATTTTAACAACTCTCCAGCCATTTCATGGCTTTCGAGTTAAAAAATTTACTAGACATAGGAAATATAAATACCTGATAAAGAAAATCCACTGTCTAAGTTACACAATGGTTTGGGTAGTCTTACTTCCTCCAGAATTGGTATTTTTATAGCACAAGGTCCATGAGCTTCAAAACATACACTAATATCCATACTAATAAGGAACTGCTTCTCACCTTTCAAGTCATCTATTGTATACCTAAGTTGAAATATCATATAAATTTACAGGAGTTCTAAAGTTGGCAAATTATGTATATGTTATTGTGAATCTTCGAAAAAATAAGTCAGTTTCATTTTCAACATTGTGTAAGCAATGTGAGCATCTCACATGATGTTGAACTAGTTTTTGACCTGATAAACAAAATGAAGAACTGAATAATATAAATGTCTAGATTGGTGTGGTTTCTATTGAGATTTAACACAGCATACATGTAAAATAATCATCTTCTCTTTTTACTGAGGCCAGTATAACAATAATCCTAAATTCTCATCCAACTTTTTTGAAAAATAGGGTCTGTAAGTCTCGTCATGTGCATAGTTGCCAACTCACATGATTTTCGCGTGTAACACACGCTTTTTCAACGGTTTACACACGTAGATTTTGTCACACGGCGTGTACACGCTTTTCAGAACTTCACACGACATTACATGCTTTTCGTTGTTTACGTTTTTTGTTATTAGCGATATCGCGTATTTCGTGATTCTCTGGACTTTTCCACACACATTGTTTATGTTTTTGGTTATTGGTGCTATCGATTCCTGCGATTCTCCGGACTTTTCATGACTGTACAGTAAATTGCAAAACTTCGATTCGCACAAACACTTGATTTGGAATCGTTTCAATAAATTTCTTGGCTGGTAACACCGACTAAAGACACGAGTGCAAAGAGAAAACGAAATTTTATACCGGATCAGTGATACCAAAACAAAATTTGGGAGTCCGAGTTTAATGAATAAACTTAAAGTCAAAGAAAGTGATCGGAGAGTAGGGGGCTATGCAGTTTACACATTTATATTGTTGGATCATTTACAGAAAGTGATCTAGTCTGATATACAAAAGCTCGGGCTCAGTTGGAACTCCTAATCTGTCAAGATAGGTTCAAGGC
>MJUU01012337.1:22451-38601 GCA_002080025.1 Modiolus philippinarum | reverse complement strand
CCTCATCATGATTTTGAACCAATAAAAATAAAAATCTTCTCCCTCCCTGCCTAATCATTTTTTCAGAAAAATGGCCTGAGAATCTAATCATTATTTTTGTATGGCCTTAAATGAATTTATATAATGTGTATTGCTGCAAAGGATTACAAACACATAATTCGGACCTTTGACAGTTCCTAATTAAAGTTTATATATTTTACACTCACCAGCTATACTGAAATTCATATTCATATCACAAAGAGGTTGTGGAATAAGTTGTCTGGTGAACAGTGGAAGTTTAGGATCACATTTGTCTTTCTCCAAACAAATACTGAATTCCAAATCTACGACAAATTTCTTCTGTTCTGAAAGTTTATCAATTTTGTACCTGAAAATAGAAATGCCATAGAATAATTACATAATAACTCACAAATTTTTCTATTTTCTGGATGATTATAATTGAACAACCACACGAATAATGACTGTGTGACAGAATATAAGTTCCACCATAATATTTATTCCTATCGGCATAAATATCATGTAATATTTGTTCCCAAAGGAAGAAATATAATGCAAATGTTTATAATATTTGTTCCTAACGGAATAAACTTCATGTAATATTTGTTCCCAAAGGAAGAAATATAATGCCAATGTTTATAATATTTGTTCCTAACGGAATAAACTTCATGTAATATTTTTTCCCAAAGGAAGAAATATAATGCCAATGTTTATAATATTTGTTCCATTGGAACTTTTGTCAGGTGGAACAAATATATGTTTACAACTGAACTTCTACTGGGACAAGTTTTGGTTTTTCCTTTTTTTTTAAAGTACTTTCACTGTGTAAACTTTTATAGAAAATCCCTTCTGGTTCTGCGAAATTTTGTTTTATATTGGTTGTCACTCAAGACTTGACAGAATATTCCATCATCATATTACACTAGATGCTCCGACACTGAGCCTGTTTTGCTCATCTGATAAAATGCTTATGAAATGGACAATTAGGGTCTAATGTTGAAGGCTTTTCCTGGAATGCATGTAAAAAGGGACAGGAGCGCAAGTCAAATTTTAGGGTATCACCACCATTTTTTTTTCAGGTATAAACAATGGATAGGTTTAATTAAGTTTAACACCCCATCAAAGTAAAATAATTAACCTGCATTCCTGTCCTTCTGTACTTTTTTTTCTAGAAACAGCTCTAAGCTGTATTCTCCAGTATCATCAATAACTTACTTAATTCTAATAACTTCTTGCAACCTTTCTTCTTTTTCTTCTCCTAAAAAAAGAAATAAAATTTAGGAGATGGAAATTCACTACAGAAGGCTTGCATGAGACACCAATGACCCCAACTAAAGGCTCCTGGGAGCCTGAATTCCTCATCATATACTGTGGAAGTACTTTTATTCGTGGACATCAATTTTCGTGGTTTTGATAAATATCACTATTTCGTTGGCACTTAAATTCGTGGTTTTGAATTCACTACATTAAACTTCATGCAAACAAGACATTTCGTTGGGAACTTAATTTCATGGTTTTAGCCAACCACGAAATCCACGAAAATTGGAACCCCACGAACAATAGTACTTTCACAGTATTTAACTTCTATGAATTGATACATGTACCTCATTTTGGCTAAAAAATGAAATTTAAAATTTACATAGCTTCATCTGGTTACATGTAGTCCCTTTATAGTTTTCAGGGTTAACTTATGCTAGCACTTGTTTGATATGCATGGATTTTTGACAAACGAACCATTTATTTTGAGGTGAATCATTAAAAGACATTGTGACTAGTTACAAGGCAGAGTGTATTTTATACCATGCCTTGAACTAATTGCAATCTTGAATGGAGGATTAGCTTGTCAAAATGTGTTCTAGTTTAGTGCAACTCAAAAATGTTAGTGCTGTATTTTTATTTGACCAAAGTAATGAAAATTTGTCCTTAAAAATAAAATAAAACAAATGACAACAATAAAAGAACCACAGCACATTGAACAGGAATACATTTGGACAGGTTTTGACAACATTGTAAGATTTGAGACTTAGTTGTCTGATCTATATTGTATGTATGTAGATGTACTGTGATTTTTACAGTTTGACCTGCCAAATATAAAACCATCTGTTAAACTATGCAAAAGCTCTATAATTTGATAAAATTATTGACTTTCAATTTTCTATATTCTGTTCTGAATTACAAAATAAACAGGAACCTACCCCAGTTGTAGTGGAAGAAAGGTAGTTCAAAGGTAAACTTCTCTATTCCACCTTTAATTACATAATTACAGGTGTCAATATACAGGTAAATGTTGAGTGATATATCCAGATAGTCAAAGTGAAAACAGCAGTCTATTCCAGTACAGTAGTCTGGTACATAACAGGAAAGGGGTGATGGTAAATCTGGTAATGACAGATCCTTAGGGCATTCTGTAAAATATATTAAAAATGTAAAACATGGTACTTATCTCATGTGTCAGAGGTACTACAGACAAGGAAATTCTTACAGTCTTTGTTTCCCGTTTTCAAATTCAACATCATATATATTATGCATTTCATGCAGTCTTGAATTTGTGCTTCACGACCAAGATACTAAGTCACCCAACTCTGGGACTAATATAACAGGGATTTGAAACTATTTAACAAACCAGTTTGATCAAATAAAAAGCGGTGTCCAGGCTACGATTTTCGGCTGTAACTTTTGATTTACTCAACATAAAATTATTCTGAAAAATTTACCGAAAAGCTGATTTATCGCATATTTACAATATAAAATTTTCATTCAAACAACAATGAAATCTTAACTAAAATGGGTAATAAATACACCATGGGTTGTTTTCTTGTGTAAAGAGGTCGCAAAATTATCGAGAAACTGTCCAATAAACAAATGACAGTTATCGATGATTAATGAGTGTCAGAACAATGAAAATAAAGAAAATTGGCTAACTTTAACTCGCTAGTTTTCATGTCAAATTCAATCTTACTATTACAAAATTTTCCCAGGACAAAGCTCTTTGTATTGGCTTTATAGCCATATATAATTTATGCAGGAAAATTTTTTTACAGTGCTGATAAATTTTGACTGATATGACCACGCTGATGCAATTTTAAGAAATAAATTTTGGAGTTCAAACACTAAACTTTCCCCTGTGTATTTCACTATTAAATTTTCAACTAAATTTAAAGAAAAATATACCATGATTCGCATCGAAGTTTCATCTTTTCAATCATATAAATTTTGTAGCATTAAATATTTTGGGGAAAATAGAAAGTGTACTGAAAAAAACGCCATGAAGTGTAAAATTTCGCGGTATATTTCTAAAAAAATCCAAAATTATCCAAGTTTTAGAGCAAAATTTGTGTACTTTGGAATAAATTTATTTTACAAAAAATATACTATGATTTTCAGCAATCTTTTTCTATAAAATGGTGTACTTTGTATTAAAATCAGTGGACAAATGTAGCTGTAAAGTGTACTAAAACTTTCCTATGTTTCAACAGAGAAATGCTAAAAAAATACGGAGATTTACAGGTAAATCTGCTGAGACATAGAAATTGTAAGAAATGTGAATGTTTCAAATCCCTGTTATATTAGTCCCAGCCCAACTGCAACAAAATATTTTTGAAATATTTTATTTTAGCGCTAAATCCCTTTATGCAAAAAAAAAAAAATTTGCTGGGAAAATTTCCTTGCTTACAGTAAGCAATAAATAAGTCTTACAGGAATTTTATCACCAAAAAAAATCAAATTGAATTTTGAACATGACCAATTTCTATATGTGAAAGTTGCTAGAGGATCCTTTAATTTTTAGTAAAGAGTACTATACATGCAAGGAGTAGAAACCACTCTTTTTATGTAAGCAGGATTTAATGTCCTGACTTTCTAAAAGTATCATTCATCCCTGTAACCTGTACAATCCAAATTTTTCATCAATTTATACCATACTGGACATCAAAATATTTTTCTACCTAGTCTCGGTTTGTGTCACTCAAATTATAATACTCAAATCCTACAGTGGAAAAGAAGATTTCCATAATATCACATCCTTAACTGTAACTTGGTTAGTTATTGATTTCAGACTACATAATTTATTTTCAAGGTCTGTATAAATAGATTAACATGCTTATTTTGAAGAAACTAAAAGTTTAACAAGTTGGTATCTAACTATTACCGTTACCCTTGACATTAGAACTTACCACTTCTCCAACCATGTTTGGCAGGAGCATACTGTCCTGAGTTACGGTCACAGGAAGGCTTCTTTAAAAAGTTGTCCAATCCTAGCTGCTGCAGCAGAATTTTAACAAAATTTCCTGGCAACTGTCCAGCAATTTCAGCACCGACCTGCTTAGCCCAGTCTGTCAAGGAGAAATCTGTAAAACACACAAAAACCATAAAATAAGAACTAGACTGATGTGGATTACATAATTAAGCAGTATGATTTTTACCTCGAAGCCATGAAATGGCTGGAGAGATGTTGTTATGACAAGAAAAAATCATGTGAGGCTTCAAGCCTATTAACAGCTCTAAAAGATGAGCTTCGTGCTTCCAATAAAATATAGTGCGCAAGTTTCTTTCAAAATCGTATACATTGTGTTTTTAATTATTTTTCTTCATTTTCTTGAGTTGAATACGGTGTTGATTGTATTAAATTGAAAACAATATGCATGTTTATCAAATTACTCGTTTTTTTATATTGCGTCTCGGATCAACGAACTTATCGTGCAGTAATTTGTCAAAGATGAAAATAATATTTGTTTACCTGTGACAGTGTATTGCATATATTTATAGCAATGAAATCGACATGTGAAATCACACAATCCGATTATTTTCACGTATTACGGAGTAACTTAATACACAGAGACGTATGCAGCAGTTCTAGTTTTGCCACGAGTAGATTTTCAGGGCTTCGAGATTCAGCTCCATCGGAGCTTTGATTTAATTTATCCTATCAAATCTCTTATGATTCTTCAGGTAAAAACAATAAGTTCTTAAGCCTATTTTGATGATGCCTGGAAATACCATTCAGAACTAGAGGTTCAGAGGAACTTACGATAATTCAGCTGTGGAAAGCATTTTGAAAAGCATGGTCATCTAAGAATTCTTGCAACAAAGTTCTTTTTTTTATTTTGTGATTCTATAAATTTTTTTGTGGTAAAAGTAACAACTTCTTGTTCCTAAAAGTAATGATTGGACATTTTAAGATTTCAGTATCGTAGTTGAAGTCAAAGGTAAACTTGTACCCATAACATGTTTGCCTTGTTTGTCAATTTTCTCTTGAAATCTGGGCAAAGTCAATTTTTGCTTGCAATTTCTTGGGCATTTGAAAAATCAGACCCAAATTTGAAAATTTGGAATGTGTAAGATTGGTTTTAGCAATCTGTATTCATGTTCATTTGTAGGTTGTGTTTTTAATAGCAAGCTACAGGTGAATTGATATAATATTGGCATGTTAAAATGTAAATTACAACATTGAAAGTCTCATACTGCTTTTCAAAGATAAAATATAGCTACTTTTAAGATGCATAGCGGCCTATATATCAAACATGGATTGTGGTGCATAGTCTGTTGAAATACCTACTTTTAAGACTCATGGTGGCCTCCATATCACACATGGGTTGCGGTACATTGGTCTGTTGGAATATGGGAACATCTATTTCACATGGTTTATCTTTCTCCAGACATGTTCTCACAGACAGATCAATCACAAATTTCTTCTGTTCAGGAGGTTTCTTTATAATAAAGCTACAATTATTATAGAATGTATTTAAATAGGTAAAATAGCAGCTATAGAAAAGTGAGGCTAGCTTCAAACTTCCTGGTCGACTTCGATCTGAAAAACTTGAGTAACTCGTTTACAAAGTCGCACAAATGTTTTATTGAAATACGCATGCGTACACGAGAACCAAATCGAATAGAAACTCTACAGTCGAGTTCAACTATCAAAATGGAAGGACAGCACTATATTGTATACACTTTCATTAGAAATGAAATAGATATAAGTGTAGTTCTTCTTAATACCTAGGAAAAAGATAAGAACAGCATGTTTATAATAAATTTATTCCTAGTTTATATCTCCCCGGTTTTTGGCTTCTGCTCAAAGGACTTTTTCCGTTTGAACATGATATTTCACTTAGGTATTTTGGTTGCAGATCTTAGTACCCATTAGTAATTTATGTATTTCCGACAGAATATTTTTCTGGAATAGTTATCCGAGTGGTGATCCTCAAAATGGAAAGAATATCAATTTCAGTATTGAGCGAGTTGTTAATGTGTTTCGTCCCAATTTAAATATTTATTAAGAAAGCTCAATATCTTGGCAAGATTAGGGTTTAGCCATTTTAAAAATAAATTGCCTTGTCAATCTGTTTTCGTAAAGCATAAGAATAAAAATGGGTCAAAGACTCAAATGGCCGGGTTGCATTTTGGTGCTTCTAGCTATAAAATGTTGATTAATTGGTTCCCTTATGGGTCTGTGTATAGAATATGTTGAAAATATTGATAAAAGATGACTAAGTAAAAAATGTCTGGAAAAATATGAAATAATATTTGAAATAATTCCATAAAGTCAGGCGCACATCTTCAATATATATAGAAACATTCTGTGAAGTTGATGAAAATTGCAGGAGGAGCTGATTTCACAAAATAGGTACCCTATGTTAAACATTTTGATAAAAAAAATGACTAAGTTCCAAAGTCCGGAAAAATTGGAAAAAATTTCCCAAATATTTCCATAAAGTCAGGTGCACATCTTCAATATATATAGAAACATCCTGTGAAGTTTCAAAGATGTGGGTTGAAAACTGTAGGAGGAGTTGATTTCACAAAATAGGTACCCTATGTTAAACTTTTTGTTAAAAAAAATGACTTAGTTCCAAAGTCTGGAAAAATTGGAAAAAATTTCCCAAATATTTCCATAAAGTCAGGTGCACATCTTCAATAAATATCAAAACATTCTGTGAAGTTTCAAAGAAGTGGGTTGAAAACTGTAGGAGGAGTTGAATTCACAAAATAGGTACCCTATGTTAAACATTTTGATAAAAAAATGACTAAGTTCCAAAGTCCGGAAAAATTGGAAAAAATTTCCCAAATATTTCCATTAAGTCAGCTGCACATCTTCAATATATATATAGAAACATTCTGTGAAGTTTCAAAGATGTGGGTTGAAAACTGTAGGAGGAGTTGATTTCACAAAATAGGTACCCTATGTTAAACATTTTGATAAAAAATTGACTAAGTTCCAAAGTCCGGAAAAATTGGAAAAAATTTCCCAAATATTTCCATAAAGTCAGGTGCACATTTTCATTCAATATATATTGAAACATTCTATGAAGTTTCAAAGATGTGGGTTGAAAACTGTAGGAGGAGTTGATTTCACAAAATAGGTATCCCATTTTCCCCGCCCGCCCAACATTCACCATACTATTACCCGGATTTGCACTCCGTGCAACCCGGCCAAAAACAGAATTATTGAAGACCTCTGTTCACTTACCAGTCTAAAATTGGGGCTTTCCTAAATCCTATATTAGAACAAACATTACATTATTGACGCAAATTTTACTTGTTCCATGTATTTTCTTCATAGTCATGTATAGCCAAATCCAAAAAGTACCACTTTGATTTAAATATCAGACGAAACGCACATCGATTCCACATATTTCTTGTTTCCTGTTCCAATTTATCATCAGTTTTACAAAATCAGAAGCATTATTAGTCCCGACTATAATGTAATAAGTCGAAATACGGAAAAATCAATTTTAATTATTTTGTAACCGCCATCTTGATTATTTACTCTACTCGCTTAAACCTGCCCTTGGTCTAGGTTGAACTCGAGTAGGGTCAAAAGGTCAAATTAATGACGTTGCAGAGTAACTCGCATCATTCGATTGGAACTCGAGTAACTAGAGTAACCCGAGTTAAGCAAATCGAAGTCGACCCCTATTTTAGATTTGTCAAAGGTTTCTTTAAATAACAAGAATTTCTGTATTTATAAAACAATTTTTAAGTGTCAAATTTATCAAAAAAATTTATCAAATGAATATTTGTAATGTTAAAATCAGCCTCCATACAGAACTCTTTATGGAAGAATTTTTTAAAAAGGTCCCACTTGTGATTGAAGAATGAATGACTAGTAGCCCTAAAAGAATCTAAATATCTGAATAAAATAAAGAGTGCTGTGAGGCAGTTCGTGTAAGCATAAATAAACAAACAAGTTAAAATTCTTGTCAAACTGCGATAAAAGGTAAAACAATAAATATATACACATATCAAAATGTAAAAATGATTAAAAAAAACACCTCTGTCTTCTTGTTTTTTTAATCATTTTTATGTTTTGATATGTGTATAAATTTATTGTTTTACCTTTTATCACAGTTTGACAAGAATTTTAACTTGTTTGTTTATAATATCTGAATAAATGGAAGACATAACATCCTAATAAGAATTGCTATGGTGCTTCAATTGCTTTGTGTTTCCTCTTAGATCTTGATGCTGTTGACATAATATAAAGCCAGAAAATACCTATTTATCAGCAGTCTAAGCATATTGGAAGACTCTTTGATCTATTTGAGATTGAACACATGATCTATAAAACTTAAATAAACACATAAACCATTACATCACTGGGACCACTGATATCAGAAAAGATTAATCATTGAAGTGTAACCTGGAAGCCTGATTCTCCTAACAAAATTTACTACGGTAAATTTGATCATATGGGGATAAAACCCAAGGACTTCTAGATTCGCAAGGAGCTTGGATACTCAGTGAACTATTATATTTCTTTTAGCCCAATCTTCGAAACAGAGGTGCAGCACTCTTTCTCCTTCAGGTAATCATCACTAATACACCAACAGGTATCCTTCAATTCATCAGATTGTGAACCATGTTGCAGTGAACTATGTCAGGATATATTCCATGTCATAATGAAAAAGGTCTGGTTAATCCAATATGGAGGTAACTGTTTGGCAGAGGTGATATTCTGATGTCAGAAGAGCTATGTACCTCTGTTTAAGAGATTGTCAGTTTACTGGCCATTAAAATTTAATTAATATAGGGAAGTTATCTTGTCAAAAACAACTTTAAATAGTTACTAAATCTTTTTTAAAAACTTACTCAAGCTGGATGACACCATTTGCAAGTGATGTACTTTCTTTTTTACCTAAAAATATGAAAAATAATATAATCAACTTTACAATGATATATACATATAGAACATGTTAGCCTGCTCCAAGACAATTTTGGGATAAAATTACTTTGATCACAACATACAATCCAATATTTCTTAATTTCCAAATCCTGTTCTCTGGTTAAGTTGAATCTTGATGCTAACTAAATTAGTTAGTCCCAAGGGTATTCACCAACCCAGTTGCCAGTACTTTGGTGCTGGCCCGAAACCGTTTGTATTTGAAAACTTCCAATATCAAAATTTAGAAAAAAAATTGAAAACCTCTTGCATAGCTCTGGTCTTAGCTGATTTTGGCTTTCCTTTTTAGATCCTACTGGTAATTTGTTTTCCATCAGCTTTTACATATATTTCGGTTTATGGATTTCCAAATGTTTTGATTTGATCTGCACAGAAGAGACATGAGTTGTTGAAATGAGCATATGCAGAAACTAAATTGACAGTAACCTCTGTATTTTGTTATTTAGTTCTCCTGGGCAGAAGCCACTGCTGGTGGACTGTTTGTCCCTGAGGTTATTCACCAACCCAGTAGCCTGCACTACAGTGCTGGCCTGAAGACCAATTGTATTTGAAAACTTGCAATATCAAAATTTAGGGAAAAAAAAATAAAAACCTAAGGAGTATCTCCGTCTTGCATAGCTCTGTCCTTAGGGGATTTTGAATTTCTTTTTAAGATCCTATTAGTAATTTGTTTTCCATCAGCTTTTACACATATTTCGGTTTTGGTTTTATCTGCACTGTAGAGACATAAGTTGTCGAAATGCACATATGCAGAAACTAAATTCACAGTAACCTCGGTACTTTGTTATTTCATACTGTTCATGAACCATGAATTTTACAATAGGTTTATTTCAATCATTCACAGCAATAGCTGACTTTTCAGTTAATTGTTATCACCAAGAAAGTTCTTTTACTTTATAATTTTTTTGGTCATCTGTGTGCTTGTTGGATATATATTTGTACATTTATACATAGGATTGTTCCTACAGTGCTACAATGAGTTATTGAAATCTCTTGAGTAGCACATATGATAATTTACATTTTGTCAATTAAAATCTTGTTAACAGTTGTCACATAGCAAATGTAGTAGTGCACTTCAAATTTACATGTATAAATAATTTTTTGCTATTAGGAGATATCTAATTGAACTGGCCTGGCTACAGTAAAGACTCAACCTGCTGGTATTTGGTCATGTTCCTGTCTTCATAAAAAAGCTCCTATTTTCCAATACTCAAAAACTGGGTTTTTTTTGCAGGTGAAAACTATTCATTTGAGAATGTCATTTCAATTTATAGTAATTGTTTTTATGATTTTAAGGCAATAAATTTTCAAGAGGTTATTCTTTAACAAATCTGAAAGTCCATGCTTTCAACTTGAACAGAGAACTAGTTATTTGAGGAGAATTTTCACAATTATACCATGATGTTACTTCAACAATAACAATTTTAACTCTAAATTAGTCTGGTGTTTCTTCCCAAATATTAAGTTAAGCTTATCTGACAGAAGTATTACAGGTTCTAAACATATAATTATGAATTACAGATACATAACAGTGGCGACTTTATCAATCTCTTCTTGGACTTCGCCAGTCAAAGACCCAGTGTATGATACATATGAACTAGGTTTTTCCTCAATTCTACACCAATACAATATACAGGACTTTACAACCTCATCATTTTTGTTTGTTTTGGAACCATTGCTTTCATATTACCCATATTATTTCATCCTTGTTTAATGACAATACTTACCCCACTCATAATCAAATAATGAGAAAGTATGGTTGATATTGTTGATTCCATAACTCAGTGTATAATTACAGGGGTCCAATAAGAAGAAAGGTTTCAGTGTCAGTCCTAAGTATGGAATCACTGCACAACACTCTATCCCAGTGCATGTCTCGGTGAAATGACATCTCATCAGATCTTCTATGTTCGGAAGGTTGAAGATACTTAGTGGACATTCTGTGAAAAATAATTTAATCAAAAGTATCAATTTACTATTCTGTCCTATTTCATTTGCATTTTAATGTACTTGTGTTTTGATGAAAAACCTTTCCTTCAGTTTTTTTTTATATCAAAAAAGAATTTTTTATTGTCATACACTGAATTTGACAAATAATTTTTTTGTAATCAGATGTAACTCTTAGAAATTTTTATGCCCCACCCACGAATGTGGAAGGGGCATATAGTGTTACCCTTGTCCGTCCTTCCGTACGTCTGTACGACCATACGTCCGATTAAGTTTTGAGTTTAAGTACATTTCTCAGAAACTGTAAGGTGTAGAACAATGATAGTAGGACAGTAGGTAGATCTTTGATAGTACTACATAAGTCACTAGGCAGTTTGACTCTTTGACCTACATTTCATGGTTGAGCGACTCTGGTTAAATTTTACGTTTAAGTCTGTTTCTCAACAACTACACATTATAAGACAATGATGTTTCATCAAATTAATTGCCTTGATGAGTACTACCAAAATAATTGACAATTAGGTGGCTTTGACCTACATTTTACGTTTCAGTGACTTTAATTAAGTTTTGTGTTAAAGTCCATTTCTCAACAACTACACATTATAAGACAATGATGTTGCATCAAATTAAATGGCTTGATGAGTACTACACAAATCACTGACAATTAGGTGACTTTGGTTAAGTTTTGTGTTTAAGTTTCTTAATGACTATGTATTGTAGCATCATGATATTTCACTGTAACATTCATTTATAAAAGAACTGCCTGTTTCACCAACAGTTTGGTGAACATGACCTACATTTTATGCTTCAATGACTTCGGTTAAATTATGAGTTCAAGTTGATTACTTCACATTATAAGACAATGTTGTTTCATCAAATTAATCATCTTGATCAATACTTCCCAAATCATTGACAGTTAAGTGACTATGACCTATATTTCATGCTTGAGGAGCTTGTGTCCACTTCTTAACAACTACACACAATATTCCATCACAATTCACTGACAGGGGATTCATTTTATGTGCAATTGACTTGGGTTATCATTTGCGATAAATTTATTGGTGGGGCATCCATGTCTTACAGCCACATTATCAAGTTGGAATTAAAATACCGATCACTACAAACCATATGATTTTAAAATAACAACTAGTATAATACTCTTTAACATTCTACTTAATACATGCACAAATCAATGAAGTACAGAGTTTCAACAGGCAAATACCCATATGCAGCTCTTGTTGCTTTTCGAGGTTAAATACATGTACATTACACACACAAAATGAAGTAGTTGATCTGACATGAAATGGACACTGCATCACCACATGAACGGATCATTTTTTGTGCTTTTGTATAAAGAACTGGTATGCTGTTTTCAAGATGGCTTTTACACAGCAGCTAGAAGCCAGAGACACTTACTTTAAAACAAGTTATGAATATTTACAAACACAGATATGTGTATAGTTTCACTTCAAATTCTCATGTTCAAAATTCAGTATCAGTTAAAAAATATATGATTTTTCAGTGTTCTTTCACAGACAATGACCAAGATGAATAATAGAACTATCTCTGGCAATTTCAATCAAATAAAATCTGAATTTGTCCAATTAAAATTGTGGATTGTTGAATTCATGAAATTTAAAATTCAAAACCTATGGCACAGATGGCTACAATCTTAAACTTCCACTGTCATGTTCTTTTTAGACATTAATGAAAAAATCTTTAAGCTGTCTTGTTGAGATGTACACCGGTAAATCTTTTAATTGTAATAACCCTCACCATTATTCCATCCCTGTACACTTGGACTAAATGGCTTTCTAAGCTTGTCACATTTAGGTCCACTAAAGAAGTCCTCTAGGCCTAGTCTCTCAATAATAAATTGGACAGCACCCTCTTTTAGTCCTTCTTTTAACTCCAAACCAAAATCAGTTGCAATTGATGATATGGAAAAATCTGAAATTTTCAACAAATACTATGATTAGAACAATAGTGATATATGTTGTATTAAAATTGCAGCAGCTTTTCCTTAGCTGAGGCTTCAGAACAAGATCTTTTCTTCTTATTTCTACCCTTAAAAATTGTATTGCCACCTATTTTATATTTCCTATCCAATCATATGACATTCTACCCTAACTCGCCAGATATCTATATTCACCATATACGAATCTTCTGCCCTCTTGATTCATATTTTGTAGTCAACACTTCACAAAGAACCACAAATTCTAACCAAAAAATACAACTTAGCTTAGAAATGGCACCTGATGAAATTAGGTACTATGCCAATATCTTTGAAAATCTTTACCTATTAAATAAATGCATTTATTTAACAAAGTGTGTTAACTTACTTTTCATCATATCTGTAAAATTTTTTGAGCATGCTGGTATTTCTTGGTGATCAAGCAAGTGAAATCCCTCTGGTGGTACACAAGTGGGATTATCACCCAACGGGAAACAAATTGTAACCTCTACATCCACAATGAAGCCAAGTCCATCACCCATCTTATCAATGGAGTAACTATTGTGAAAGATATAAAAAATATAAATGGGAAATATTCTTATAAAAATTTTCTCATGACCTCCAATGAATATTTTTTAAATACTGTGAAAGTACTTTTGTTCGTTGGGTTCCAATTTTCGTGGTTTGCCAAAACCACGAAATAAAGTTCCCAAACGAAATGCATTTTTGTCCTTTAGTGTTAAAGCAGAAAATTCGAAACCACGAATTTAAGTACCCACGAAATAGTGATATTTATGAAAACCACGAAATTTGATGACCACGAATAAAAGTACTTCCACAGTACTACATTTGCTTTAAAAGTATTTACAGAGACAATTTTAGTACTGAAAATGAAATTAAACATAATTTTTTTTCTTTACTTACATCATACTTTTTACAATACTGCTGTTTAAAAGGAAATATTCTGTAAAATTAACAATGAAATTTAAGAGTACAAATCATTTTTCACTTCCTAAATTAGGTACATGATGGAAGATCAAGTTATAGTATTCTGTAATATTTGTAAAGAAATAGAGTTTGTAATCACACATTCTACTAACTTAATCTGAATTGGTGGTTTTTCTCCATCTCCAATAGTCAGAACTCCTGGTGTACCTAAAGATAGAAAGTTTAGATATAATATGTTTTATTTCCAGAGTCCAAGGGAATTTGCCATCAGTTAAGGAGGAAAGGGGAGACAAATGGTAGCAATATCAGTAGAGAAAGTTCCAATCTATCTGCTTCGGCCAATGCGTGACAACTCTTGATATAAAATCAATTTACCTGTGCAGTTTGTGCAAACCTCTAGATTTCAAAATTTAATCGCTACCAAAAAGATTCATAAATACCCATGAAACTTGGTAGAAAAATCAGTTACTGAATAATCAATCGATTTTCTAGTAGGTGGCGAATGGGGGGGTTAATCAATATCAAGTAAAAGTAAAAAAACACGGTTTTTCTTAAATGGCTCGAAACAAAATAAACGATATTAAACCTATTCTGAATTAGTTCAGGTGAAAAAAGGAGAATTAGACACATAAAGTTTTCAAGTTTAAGATACGATGTCTTGTTTTTATGAAGTCTTCTTATCCAGAGAAAAATTTTCATTTAAACTAAAATTAAACAGTTTTTATTGCAGAGATGTCGAACATGAATCTCTATTGTGGTAGCTAGAAATGGTGAGAGATGTCTCCAACTTTAAATAAGCGTAAATGTTTACTAGGATTAAAATATAAGATTTTTTATCAGTAACATTGAAATTTTAATTTACCTATTCATACGGGATCAGGCTATCCTTAAAAAATATTGGTTTGCTGTTTATCAACTAAAAATTTCTGGAAAAGATAAAATGCTAAAGTAGGTTGGCGTTTTGAAAGAGTAGGTCAATTTACAGCAAACCAACCATTTTTCAAGATTGGTTTTGAAGTATTAAGGATGTCTTTTTCTCTGTAAATCCAGGTCGACCAAGTTTAGTTGAATAATACTAATGGAATATTGTATTACAAACGTATATTATTTTTAGATGTACATATTGAAAGATAACCTAATCAACCTATAACTGGCTTCTTCCTTAACATGACTATTTACATATAGGTTCTGACTTTATTTTTAAAATTATACTCACCCCAGTCATAGTTCAGTAGTACAGATTTATGACGGAACGGTCCAAAGGCAACATCAATCTCAAAATCACATGGACTCATTTTAAACCAGAATGGAATATTGTATGTAACTTGTGATCCACCAAATGGTAGTTTGAATGACAGGTCTATACAACAGTGTAGTCCAAAACAATTCTGTGGCATCTCACATGTCAACATACGACTGACTGAGGATGGGAGGTACTTCTGAGGGTTAATATCTACAGGGCAATCTGGAACATAAAAGAGATGCATTGATAACACCAAACAGTCAACATACATGTATGACTGACAGAGGATGGGAGGTACTTTTAAGGGTTAATATCCACAGGACAATCAGGAATATAAAGGTCATGCATTAATAACTGAAGGAATCATGTTTTTTTTTCACCCCTCAGAAGAAATTTATGAAATTCAAAATCTCAGATGGAAGAATTCACACCAACAAAAACACCTTCTACCCGATGTTTCGAGGAAATTACCCCCCAACATGGTTACAATTGAGATCCCAATGGTGAAAATCTAATCTGACCCTATCAGAAGTAACATTTTGTACCCTTTTCTGAAAACACCTTCCATCCCCTCACCTCACCCTTTTCTTATATTAAATGGAATGATCCATTATTTAGTTTCTTTTGCTTGATCTTTAGTTAAAGACATCAATATATTGACACAGAATAACTTACCATCTGGACCCTCAGGTACACTGCAATGTCCTTTCTGTAAAATTTTCTGAAATAAAAATAACAATGAATAAAGGGCTATGCCGAGCGCAGCATGATACGACCACAGAATGTCGACCAATGAAATTTCAATAAAAGTAGTTTAAAGTGAATGTGGACATAGTAAAGAGCTTGACACAATAATTAGATGGACACAAAAAGAAGCTTGACA
>MJUU01012335.1:30402-47393 GCA_002080025.1 Modiolus philippinarum | reverse complement strand
AAAAACGTTTTTTGAAAACCTACGGCTTTTTGCCATATCAACTACTATTAGCGAAGCTCATTGTTGAAGGCCTAATTGTGACTTCAAGATGAAGAACAACAATACAAGCGTTGTTCAATTGCTTGTTTTTACCATATATTTGTAGAGGCTTTGTGTCATGAGTATTTACTCCATATCTCGTTATTGATTATTTAATTTAGTCAATTTCATATTTTTGGAAATATGTGTGGGAATTTAAGAAGTAATTTTACTGTAAGACGCATTTGACAAATTTAATTTAAAAAATCTTTATGGATTTTAAAACTGACTTCAATAGTTACATGAGATATGCACCTCTACCGAAATGAAATTTATACCCATTTTTACCTTTTTCAATATTTTGTTTATGTGATATACTCTAAACAGCATGTTCTTGAATGATAAAGATCAGTCAAACAAATACCCATGCAATTATAAAGAAATAAGTGGGAAATGCTTAGAAGATACCAGATTTCAGTCATCAATATTACTTTAATCGTATGTCAACGACTAAGTCTACAGAGCTGTCGAGAGCAAATCCAATCGATGGAAAGATAATTCACTTTCTCTACATGGCGTGGGCGCAAAACGATTGTAGGAAATATCTAAATAAATATTAACATGTTTCCGAAATGATATAGCTGAAGTATTGCTCACTCGACCTAAAAAACTAACTTATGAAGCAAACAATCAAAAAGCAATCTTTTGTTAGTTATTTATGCTGAATATTTCTATGAAAGGAAAAGATATGCATGCAAATTTACTGGTAACATCCTGAACTAAAGATTAAATCGTAGAAACCTTTTAATTTACAGGTAAGAGTATCTATGTATTACTAGAAATATATAAAATTAAAGTATTTGATTGGTTTGTTTTGTCCCAAAAAGTATTAATTATTCACCAAAAACATGTTCTATCTTACTCAGGTTTTTTTTGTGGAATATATTTTAAAATAAAAGCATTATTTCCGGTCAAAATTGAGAGAATACCCGGTTGATAGAATCGAGACATAAACGAACATGTTCAGAAATTCGAAAGGATATTTTATCAAATAAGAACAACATTGACACACTGAAAAAACGGCAGTAGAATACCGAAGGAACAGAGGAGTGAAATTTACAAAAATCGAAGTCCAAAGACAGGGCAAAACGAGAACACAGAAAACAATGACGTCAGACACAAAAACCAATAACATTAGACTGATACAAAGCACAGAAACAGAAGTTAGATTATTCAAAACAAATGCACTCACACTGTGAACTCCAGTAAAACTGAGAGTGACATCAGGTGAATGACTACACACAATTTGCCGTTTTGAAATAATCGAACGAATTTTGAAAAAAATGAGTCTAACACTTACTAAAAAAACCTGGCAGTTTTGACCTCTTGAAGTTATTGTTGCAGTGTGACCTTAAATTAAGTGAAAGGATACTTTGATTTGTTTAGAAATTATCATCGAATACAAAAAAAATTCAGAAAAAAAGAAGAATTCATGACGTCAAACTAAAAAACGTCAATACTCCAGAATTCGACTATGACCCTATTTTTTATGGAAGTTTTTAGAAAAGTTACCAATAATGTATTGATTTTATCAACAAATTATGAAAATTCAATTCCGAGCGCCATTGACCTTATGTTTATCTCCGCAAAAAATTTTGACCACTGTATTGAAGAATGTCTCTCATTAGCACCGACTAAATGTTTTCATAACAAATATGCAACAAACGAATATAAAGTGTTTTTCTGCGAAGTATAAATCTATCACCCCTATCAGAAAATATATTGAGGATTATAGTAGGTGGATGTTTCTTTTGTTGATTAGTATATTTTTTGATAGTGTTTGACTGCTTTATTCATAGGAAATGAATTGCTATTTTCATAATGGCCACTTAATATGTCTGTGATCTTTATAAAGGATCCAAGAAAGACAGATATGTCCAAAGGCAACGATATGGCCATAACAGATTTTCGAGTATGTATAACTGATAACGCACATATACCATATCCTTGACAAAATCATTTCTATCTTACTATTTTTTAAAGTGTGAATATCAGCAAAAATAGCTAGATTATTGCTTACTAAAAACGTATAACACGTTCATTATGAAAACATCCGATCTTTCAACATTTAATTACCATGAAACAATGAATAATTATCGAGAACTTCAGAATATTGACAAATATTTACATGACAACCATCATTCAGGTGCGTCAGGTTAATTATTTTCGTCAATGAAATTAAGTTTTTTAAGAAGGAAAAATTATAAGTTCACTTGAATTTTAAAAAAGAGTTTGTTTGTTGTGACGTATATTTATTTCAATAGGTATCCAGTCATTCCATCTAACTCGTATGAGAGTTGACCATTTCCGCCTTCAACTATACCATAGTTCCTATCACAAAGTTTTCATTGTTCAATGTCGGCAAGTCTCTTTAAAAGTAATATGCAACTACATGTATGTGAAGCTTCAATAATATTTACAAGCAGATATTCGAATTACAATTAATAATTTATATTCATAAGAGAAGCACAACTCACGGGTCTTCTTCTATGGAGTCAATTCTTCGTGCAAGTTTTAATCAGTGTTTGTCATCCTAGTGTCCAGCTAAATAATGGTCCTGCCATATACCTTGTTTTGTTGGTAATTGGCATTGTTTTGTAAATAAATTTATTTATAATTTAATAAATAAATTTGTCTTAACATGTGATGAAAGTCATATCTACAAATTCTTATACGAGTAACCAACTGATTACAGAAGATACTGTAAATTTAGTTTCTACATGCAATGATGTACAGTTATGTTCAGACTTTTTAATGCAACTTCGGTATTTTCAGTCATTTCATTATAAATAAATTATACAAAGAAAATTAGAGGTTTAATATCTTTTGTCGTTTCAGTAATCAATTCTATATAAAACATGGGTAGAAGGTATATTTACATGCACATCGTTTTAGTCAATAGGCTTGAATAACCCCTCATGCACATCCACTTTCTAACCACATCGAATTTTTAGCTCAACTGGCTATGCTAGGGTGAGCTTTTGCCATCACTTGGCGTCCGTTGACCGTCCGTCGTCCGTCCGTCCGTCGTAAACTTTTCATTCAAAGATCTTCTCCTCTGAAACCACTGGGCCAATTGGGACCAAACTAGGTCACAATGGTCCTTAGATGGTCCCTTCCAAAAAAGGTATCCGGCATGTCCGTACCTAATCCAAGATGGCCGCCAGCGGGGAACATAGTTTTAACATTGGACCCTATGGAAAAGACATTTAAAGATCTTCTTCTCAGAAACTACCAGTCCAATTATAACCAAACTTAGACACGATGGTCCTTAGATGGTCCCTTCAAAAAGGTATCCGACACGTCCGTACCCAATCCAAGATGGCTGCCAGCAGGGAACATAGTTTTAACATTGGACCCCATGGAAAAGACATTCAAAGATCTTCTCAGAAACTACCAGTCCAATTATAACCAAACGTAGTCAAAATGGTCCTTATATGGTCCCTTCCAAAAAAGGTATCCGGCAGGTCTGTACCTCATCCAAGATGGCCGCCAGTGGGAACAAAGTTTCAACATTGGACCCTATGGAAAAGACGTTCAAAGATCTTCTTTCCAGAAACTACAAGTCCAGTTATAAGCAAACTTAGTCACAATGGTCCTTAGATGGTCCTTTCCAAAGAAGATATCTGGCAGGTCTGTACCTCATCCAAGATGTATGCCAGCGGGAACATAGTTTTAACATTGGACCCTATGGAATATACATTCAAAGATCATCTTCTCAGAAACTACTTGTCCAATCAGAACCAAACTAAGCCACAATTGACCTTAGGTTGTCCCATCCAAAAAATATATCTGGCAGGTTCATACCTCATCCAAAATGGCCACCATCTGGAACATAGATTTTACATTGACCCTTTTGATTTTAAGGGGAACCTCTGCCCAAGTTTTTGAATATTTATTTGAATTGTGGTCTAATTGTTTCAATTTCAGCATTATGTATGACCTTGATTATAAGGGGAACCCCTGCCAAAATTTTTTTAATGTTCTGGTATGGGTTGTAATGGATGGTGGATCTTTCAGTTGCCATGGAAAGCGCAAGAATACTGTAATTTTAGAAAAAAAAAGTATTCTGCTAATTTTCATGTTTTGTTTTTCATATTTGAAGTGTTTTTTTTTATCTATGTCAGCAATGGTCCAGGTGAGCGATACAGGCTCTTGAGAGCCTCTTGTTTAAGTCCGCTTACATTCTTCTTTCAAAATAAAACATGTTAACACGAGCATAACCTGTACGCACTCGCGGTTGTCATATTTCGAGATTCTTTCTCTGAAGAGGGGTGTTAAATTTTAGCTGTCATCAATTTTCGCGAATCGAAAACTAGTAAAGGAAAGACATGTTAAAAGATATACTGACTTTAATTTCGTGAGTTTTTATTTTCGCGCTTCCAGAAATCTTTCGAGTATAGGGAAAATTAAAACCTATTAAAAACACCCACTATACGGTAAATTCAGAAGATGTGAGGAATAGTTTAATAGATAGACGTGAACATAACTGTGTCTTTTGTCTTCTTTTGGAAGTTAGAAAATGAAGCTAACATAATTCAGAATAGAAATTAATGCAAACAAAATTCAACACAAGTGAAGACCCTAAAAGATATCTCGCCCGTCCCTGCTGGCCTCTAAATTGATGTGAAATCTAAGTGAACTAATTAGAAAAGTGAACATGCTCACTAGACCATGAAATTGAAGTCAAGGACTGCCAGACTAACATGTACTACCCAAGACCAACCTGTATACAAAATATTATCAACCTACCACTTCTAGGTATTTAGAGATGGACTTGAGCATAAAAGCTTAACATGACCACTAGACCGTGAAATTGAGGTCAACGACAAAAGTCAAGTGCCGGACTGACATGTACTACCCAAGACCAATTTACATACCAAATATTATCAACCTACAAGCTTTAGTTATTGAGAAATGCACTTAAGCAGAAAAATTTAACGTGGCCACTAGACCGTGAAATTTAGGTCAAGGACAAAAGTCACCTGCCAGACTGACATGTACTACCAAAGACCAACCTACATACCAAATATTATCAACCTACCACTTCTACTTATTGAGATATGAACTTTAGCAAAAAAGACTTAATATGGCCACTAGACCGTAAAATTGAGGTCAAGGACAAAAGTCACCTGCCAGACTGACATCTACTACCCAAGACCAACCTACATACCAAATATTAACAACCTACCACTTCTAGATATTGAGAAATGGACTTAAGCAGAAAAACTTAACGTGGCCACCAGACCGTGAAATTGAGGTCAAGGTCACATAACGTTATGTCCGTCAGGTAGCACTTGATAATTACTACCACTGGACCAAATATGATGTTCCTACATCAAAGGTTTTTCAAAATATCCTGCATTTAGTTAAAGTTAACGCCGTCGCCTTCGTCATACTTTGCACGCATATGTCTCGCTTTCGCGACTTTCGTCGCGGGCGAGACAAATATCATCTAAAAGCATTTAATCACCATAGTCTTTGAATTCCGAAATTTTACAAATTCAAGTAGCTCTTACTGGTAAACAAGCCAAGAAAGCAATTATATTTTGATACACTCTACTTGACGAAAAAGGTCCTGGGGGAAAATGACGGGTGCGTATAAATTCAGCGACAGTATCATTGCAGCGACATTTTTAGCAATAGCGTATATCATTTCAGCAACGTCTTTTCTGTGTATTGTATATTGATTCAGCGACGTTGAAATTTAAATAAAATTATAAGAAAATTAAATAAAATATTAATTGATGTAAATCTTCAGTAAAAAAGTCAACCGGAAAGCTCTGGTAAGAGGTAGCTTTTTTCTTGAAGGTATTAGTTCAACTTCAATAAATTAACCAATACGTTTTTCGTTCTGATACATCGACAAACAATTACCAAGCAAGAACGAGGAAAGGGAAATTTCTTAAATCATAAATCCATAAATGACTGATACTCAAAAGATCATGTTGTAATAAATATTGAAAAACAATGCATGCATTGGTAAATTAAATTGACAATAGGGAGATAGACATGTACGTAACGAACAGGGGTTAAAGAAGGCTTCATTTTGGATGGATTCAAGTACAGACTTGATTAAGCATACAACACCACCAAAATCTGGAGATGCATTAAGAAGGTGCAAAACAGGCCTTGCTGATCTGACAATATATCAAGATTTGAGTATGTCCGATCATGACTTTCAAGGCACAACATTTATTTATTGTGTACATAAAAAAGAGTGGGATTTTTAAACAATAGCCTGCTTTTATCATGAACAATTCCCATTTTAATAAAAAAAATGAATTTTAAAATTCATATGTCTTCGTAAATGTTTTTATTCAATGCATTTAATGGAGCTTTCCAGTAAAAACCCTAAAATTCAGTTCCCCCGAACGCGACTTCAAGTAACAAATATTGGTACCCACTTTCAATATGCACAGTTTTAAGGTTTTCTGATTCCCAAAACTATCACTCTTCTAAAAATAAGATCGCATTTAATTTTTGGGGAGGGTTTCTGAATTTTTAAACCCTAATTTGTAATTATGAAGTAGCTGAAGGTTCAATTTGCGTTCGGAAATGTATCAAGAAGGTCGAAAAGTAGAGAAAATGTACTTGAAATTAAGTCCAATTTTACCGCAAGTATGGTCTCAAGTAAAATGTTTTAAATACATTAGATTTAAATGTCTTAAGCAAGTAAACAAAATCCCCTAACATGAAAAGACATTGCACTCTGACGTACCAAGAGCTTTTTGGTCTAAACAATCCAAACCAAACTATATAATAGAGATATGACATCATCCAAAAGCTTCTTCTGACAATATGTGTTAATATTTGTTGGAATATTATAACAAATAACGAGAAAAAGATAACTATCGTATCAAAATATGACCAAATGTGGGTATGTGTCAATGAAAATTACATAGGGAAATGTTAGTCCTTTTCGTTTTTCAGAATACTGCAAGGTATATTATATTTTTTTTACACCAAAATAGCCATTGATGACTCCCATTTTGAGAGACACACACACAGTTTTAGTTTTTAGATCTCATTTTTGCTTTTAAATAAATGTCTTATAAACGTTAAAAAATGACTGAAAATCACTGATGCAATCCTTAACGAACCGTTGCCTGATCCATCAGGCATCCGGTGAAATATTTGACCGCCATTTCCTAGTCCTTCACGTGCATTTTCTCGATAAACGGTATGATGACCGTGATGGAACGTATTAAGCATATAAATTGTAAACATTGGACTCATACAATAATCAATCATAAGATACCACGTTTTTATAACTAGGAAGCATTTGGTCAACATTTTGAAGCAACTGAAAGAAAAACTAGAACGAAAAACGAAATTTTCCAAATTTTCGGTAGATGGGTCTAAAAATGGGCCCAGTTCCACCAGTGCGTGCAGGTTATGCTCGTGTTAACAAATTAAATTTGGAAGAGGGGATCCGGTTTAAAAACATAGGTTGGGTTCGGAAGTTGGGGATGGGGGTGCACGGAGGTTATTACAGACAATGGACTATAGGTTAAAAAATGTAATTTTGGATAAAGGAATGTAATTCGCAAAAAAAAAATAATAATAATAATAAAAATAAGTTTTGTCACACGTTTTTTATCATATGAATCAAATACCATTCATCTTGCAATATGTTAAGTCAATTTATACTTCGTTCCCTTGGAAATTTACTTTCTTTTATCAGTACTTCGCAACAGGACTGTAATCATTCCATATACTGTAAACGTAGTTATTTTCGCTATTTAAGCGGGTGACAAAAGACAGCTAAAACTAATACCCGCGTATATCTTAGAAACAATCAAAAGTTACGAATATTTTTAATTGTTTCAAAAAACCGCAAATATGTCCAAGTTAAAGGCACCGCAAAAAAATTTAATATATTTACAGCATTTCGTTATGCATATAAAATTGAAATAAGTTGAATTTTAGAGATAACCATACTGTATTTTAGAATCTGAGGGGGTAAATCGTAGATTTTACTGTCGCAAACTGAGTTTTCCGGCGAAGATGCTAAAATACAGTTTGGTTATCTCTATTCTTATGCAATTCGAAAAAAACGACTCTAAATCGATTTTTAAATGACAGGAAGGCTGACGTGCGTCTGCGCTATTACGTTGCTATTGGTTCCGACGGTAAATCGTGGATTTTACCCCCTTTAAAATTTTGACGCCATCCAATCAAAATTAGCGTTACAAACATTAGTGCATTATAATTTGTTAACATATTGTTTTTGTCATGATGAATACACAAGGTGTAAATTGATCAATTATTTTACGACACTTAAGGACACAAAGAAGCAGTGTTTGAGCATCTTAACAAAGATTTTTGAAGACAGTTCATAATTTAAATAATCACAATCATTTAAGTTTACAGGAAACTACACAGGAAAAACACAAACAAAACAAAAGAAAAACGTAAACAACGATAAGAACTCGGGACAGCCGGACGTGGTACTTGGTACACATGATTGTATAACAAATGTCAAAGGTTCAAAGTTAATCAAATTTATCACTCGTATATTGACACACATTAGAAAATTAATCAGATACAACTTGACATGACAATGTACGGATTAAACAAGTCGATAATAAGTTTTCTTAATGTATTTGCAAAGAATATTTACTGTCAGCTGTTTGAAAGTAGACGCCATTTTATGAGGCATAAGTAGTCGAAATGCACATATGCACAAAAATATTAATTATTGAAATTATATCTTAATTTAACAAAATTCTATTTAAACCTAAGGAGTAACCCCCTCATGCATAACTCTGTCGTTAGCTGAATTTTTGCTTTTCTATTTAGATGATTTTGGTTATTTGTTCTCTATTAGCTTTTGTACGTTTTTCGCTTAATGGACTTCCAAATGTTTTGGTTTGATTTGCACTGATGGGACATAAGTTGTTGCAATGTGCATATGCAGAAAAATAAATTAACAGTTACTTCGGTATTTTGTTATTTATGTAAAATGCATATTTCTTTTACAAATAACTAAATACCGAATTACTGTGAATTTAAATCTGCATATGCTCATTAACAAATTTGTGCAAAGATCACTTAAAGATCCTTATTTGCTATTAATAAGCCAAATGCACATTTTTCTGTCAAACTGTAAACTGTCACTAGCAATGCAATGTTGAACGGTGATCATTTACGTATGTATACTAACCCAACGAAAAGCAAATAACAACTAGAAGTGGTGCCATCAGAAATGATGGCCTTTCCCGCACTTTCCTGTTTGACACAGAAAACAGGGTTCCAAAACAGGGTTCCGCTGACAAGCTCACATGTGTCAAAATCGATATCTTGTTTGTAGCAAGGCCAATATCAAAAATCTGAAAGCTTATTGCGCATATAAAGACTACATGCTCCAATTCTATTACAAAATTAAATCCATCAATCCAAAAACGTTGGTTGAGTTCCACTGACAAGCTCACATGTGTGAAGATTGACATCATGTGCCTCTTGTTTGCACCAACACCAACATTAAAAATCCGAAAGCTTATTGCATATCTGCAGACTATATGAAACGATTCTTTAACAAAATTTAATCCATAAATCCAAAAAACGTGGGTTTGAGTTCCACTGACAAGATCACACGTGTGAAGATAGACATCTTGATGCCTCTTGTTTGTACCAAGAGCAATATCAAAAATTCGAAAGCTTATTGCACAACTACAGACTAAATGTTACAATTCCTTTACAAAATTAAATCCATAAATCCAAAAATGTAGGAGGAGTTCCACTGACAAGCTTATATGTGTCAAATTCGACATCTTGGGGCCTATTGTTTGCACAAAGACCAATATCAAAGCTTTTTGGATTATAGCTTTCCATATTATTTGATTTTAATGCTGCTGATGAGAGGTTACTCTTTGAAACACGCGTACAGCATAACTAAATTTACTGATAACGCAAAGTGACGACAAAAGATCACATGGCCTTTTAGGTAAGGTGAGCCCATAAAAAGGAAATCAGGAAACTCCTACAATAGCCGAAAGACACAGTCACATGTCACAATGTACCAAGGAACTTCACAAAAAAAAAAACAAAAAACAAAAAAAACAAAAAAAAAAAACCAAAAAAAAACCAATAAACAAAAACAAATAAAAGACATAATAGAAACATAAACACTGATCGGTTACCGGCACTAGCAAACCTCCCCTTTTTCTGTCCACTTTCTCGGTGATGCCTAGGTCACTGTTCTGTCTTTTAAAACGGCATAATGTATTTCAAAATTATGAATTAAAATAAACCAAAAGTTTAATTAATTTTTTTTATTACCGTTTGCATGCAATAAAGAGTCCCTGATATGATATCAAAAAAAAAAAAAAAAAAAATATTAAAAATTTATAACTGTATCAGGATGCTGATACATAAGTCTCCCAAACGAACACCCAATCAGAAATCCGGGCTAGAAATCACTTCAACACATCCTAGGCAACTTGTCTGTTGCGTTTCATTCAATTCTGAGCACTTTCAATTTTCCCGCCTTTTTCCTATTTCCATGGCAATGGATGCAATTTTGAGGTCTTGGAGACCACAAACCAATTCCACATGTCTTATGCAACCTTCCTGTAAAATTCCATCCAATTCCGAGCACTTTTATTTTCCCCGTCTTTTTGCAGTTTCTATGGCAACGGGTGCCATTTTGAAGTCTTGGACATCGGAAACCTATTCCCTATATCCTAAGCAACCTTCCTGAAAATTGTCATCCAATTCCGAGCACTTTGATTTTCCCGCCTTTTTTGGCGTTTCCGTGGCAACGGGTGCCATTTCGAAGTCTTGGACATCGGAAACCTATTCCCCATATCTTTGGCAACCTTCCTGTCAAATTCAATCCAATTAAGAGCACTTTTATTTTCCCGCCTTTTTTGCTGTTTTCATGGCAACGGATGCCATTTTGAAGCCTTAGACTTCAGAAACCTATTCCCCATATCCTAAACAACCTTCCTGTAAATTTTCATTCAATGCCGAGCACTTTGATTTTCCCGCCTTTTTTGCCGTTTCTATGGCAACGGGTGCCATTTTGAAGTCTTGGACATCGGAAACTTATTCCCCATGTCCTTATCAACCTTCCTGTAAATTTTCATCTAATTCGGAGCAATTTGATTTTCCCGCCTTTTTTTGCCATTTCTATGGCAACCGGTGCCATTTTGAACATTCTGAGACCCCATTGCATCTTTCGGGAAAGGGTTCTATCATCCTTTGAAGTTTGGTCAAGATCCGACTATTAGTCTTTGAGAAAATTGTCGGACAATTTTTTTGTGGATAGAGAAGAAGACATCAGTAGCTGATGTCACCCCAGACAACTAATTCTATGATTCCATCTTATTCGCAGCCTCGAAATCTACCTAGAAAATAATTTTCGTTGGAATCCGACAATGTTCAAGACTTGTCTGCTGTGCGTTTGAAATTTTCAAAATGGCGGCCATTTCCAAACTTTGATATATGAACAGGTGCCATTTGAAAGTTATTAGTCCTATCTGCATCTTTTGGGATGGGGAACCATCTTCATGTGAATTTTGCCCAAGATCCGACCATTAGTTTCCGAGAAAATGGGCGGATAAAATTTGAGGCGGAAAGACGAGAAGAACAAGAACAAGTGATAATTTGTTTGCAAGAAAACACTGAAGTCGCCCAACCAGAATTGATTCTTTAATGTTCTTTGAAAGAACAATGCGTCCTCGATTTATGAATTAAGGATTTAAAACTCATCATGATTCTGTCCATCAGTGATATCAGTATTTTTTATTAACTTGTACGCACTTTGTGGTTGCATCAGAAAAATCATTTCTATTTATATATTATGAAGTAAGGCACTTCCTCTGTTGTGTGTAATTATATCAAAATTTTAAATTACATTGAAATACATATCAGTTTCATTGAATTTTGACCACCCATTTTTGAGAAAACCAATACGTCAATTGTTCAAAAACAATTTCTAGGTCTTTCAGGGAAGTTGCGTCATAATATTCTCATCATTGATCAACAATTTACGCTTAATATGTACATTTATTGATACTTTTATGTGAAATAAAAGTTTTGGCCATGACCTTGAACTTTGACCTTGACCTCCTTTAAAGGTCACATCTTCCTTAACATTTTTTGTATTGAATGTCATTTTGTATCTTCAATGGTATTTGGGCTATAAGCAAAAAACCCGAAATCAGACATCAAAAATCGGGTTTTGGTCCGTAGGCCCAAAAGGGTTGGTCCAATAATTTTGGACCCAATGTAACAAATGTAGATCTTAACAAGATACACATTTTTGCCATTACATGTTATCAGCTATCTATTATAGTTTAAGAGATAATCCAATGACAACATCAAGGGTCAAAGTTCAAAGTGACTAAAGACCTTTGACCTTGGCATTTTTAAATGTAACACATATCACCTAAGATGAATGGAAAAGGTATCAGGTTTGTATCTCTTACCGTTTTCGAGAAAAACATACTTCAGAGATATGATGAAATTTTTAAGGGGCATTACTCCTGAACGGTTGACCATAGAGTTTCGGTTTAAATGTAACAAATGTCGGTCATGACGTAACTCACATTTTCGTCATCACATTGTATTATAGCTATCTGTTACAGTTTCCGAGTTAATCCAATAATAAGATTTGGGGTCAAAGTTCAAAGTGACCAATGGTGGTGGTCATTTAGAAAATTTCAACACCCAAGTGCACAACTTTTGGTGGTGATTTATCTACCTGTGAAGTTTGATTATGGTTGGGCAAGTGATCTCTGAGAATTTGGTTGGAAAAGATGATTTTTTAGGCGGAATAATTATATTATAATAATAAGAAGAAACGGTGCAAACACAAGAAGTCGCCAAACTTTGTTTGGGCGACTTAATAAGAACTAGATTTGCAATTGCACATCTTGTATGTAGCGTCAAAATCTACCTAGAAATTAATTTTCGTTGAAATCAGACAATGTTGAAATTTTGACGTATTTGGTGGCCATCTTGAATATTCCAGACATTTCTCAATGTTTTTTGGCATGAATTCCTTCCTCTCATTTTAATAAACATTAATACAAAATATGAAAAATTCTGCCATTCAGTTCCTAATATATTGAATCCTCAATATTTTAAAATCTTGAAAATGGCACCCATTTTGAAATTTTTTGTTAGTGCATGCACATTTTCTCATGGTGGTTCAACTTTGTGCCTAGTATGAAGCAAGCATCTTTGAGAAAAATGCCAGACAAAAATCATTTGAAGAAAATAAAACAGAAAAGCAATAATAATACTAGATTTGCAATTGCATGTCGCCCCTGGCAGTAAATTCTATGCGTCCACCTTGTTCACAGCGTCAAAATGTACCTAGAAATCAGTTTTCGTTGAAATTGGACAAAGTTGAAATTTTGACGTATTTTGGAAGCCATCTTGGAAATAGTCGGCCATTTTGCAATTATTTTTGGTGCATACCCATCTTCTTATTCTGATTCAACTTTTTGCCAAATATGAATAAATTCTGTCATTGCATGTGTGAGATTTCATTATTTTTACTGAAATCTGACAACGTTGAAATGTCAACCTAACTTGGCAGCCATCTTGGAAATGGCAGCCATTTTGAATTTTTTTTTTGTGGCATGCACATCTCCTTAAGGTGATCCAATTTTGTACCAAATATGAATAACTTCTGTCATTGCATCTTTGAAAAAACGCCTGGACAAAAATAGGTGGAAGAAAGAAACAATTGTGGAATGATAATAACACAGAAACGGACCAAAAACAATATTTCGTCCCGACTACGTCTGGGGCGACATAATAAGAAATGAGCAAAAACAACAAGTCTCCCCAAACTTCGTTTGGTAGGATTAAATAATAATAAGAATTGAGTTAAAACAATGAGTCTCCCCAAACTTCGTTTGGGTGACTTAATAAGAATAAATAAAAGTGACAACAAAAGTCCGAATCGATCAAAGGGAGAGACTTGCTTGGAAAATCCGTATAACATTCGACTGAATAAGGGAAACACAATCCAACAGAGAACATTTGTTCAACAAATGTTTTTTGTGAGGTTCCCAAAAAAAACCCAAAAATTAAAAATGCATGTCAGTTTGCTTTCGATTCGATTCAATTCGAACCCTACATAAATCTTAAGGTTTGGAAAGAAAACAATGTTATACTTATAACTTCATTTTGCAAATTACTATAATCTCAAAATCTATCGTATCTTGTTTCTTTTTGTTTCTTTATTCGTATGAAAAGAGGTTGCTACAAGGGCTAGTGCAGAAAAAAGAAAATAAGCTAGCTCAGTACTTTCATTTCAGTTTTCCTTATATAGATGATGTTCTTTAATTAGACAATCCTCAATTTAAGGACAACCTTCATCTTATACCCCAATGAACTTGAGATTAAAAAGACCACTGATACATTATCATCAGGACCTTTACCCTTACACTGACAACTCTGGACGTCTGAAAACAAAATTTTACGACATGCGTGATGATTTCGACTTTACAATAGCGAACTTCCCGTTTCTGAGCAGTGATATTCCCACATCTCCAGAATATGTCGTCATAATTGCACAACTCACTAGCTATTGTCATGTCTGTAGTTTATACATCGATTTTGTCAACAGAGTGCAATTACTGTCTCTAAAACTTATAAATCAAGGGTATGTTCAGTCATTGTTTAATTGTAACTACAGAAGTTTTGCGGTCGCCACCATGATTTGACGGACCGTTACAATGTTTTTATATTACAGATGAAAATATATATCATTGGATAGATCAAGAGTTAATAACCAGACTAACAAAAACCGACTGGCATTGTGACGGGTCCCAGGCGTAGAGCAGATCATGCTTACCATTTCAGAACACTTGACGATACCTCGGTTTTTGTAGGGGTTCACACTGCTAGTTCTTTGAGATATGTGGCCCTCTTGTTCATTCTTGTTTAATTGTTTCATCTTTGTCATGTCTCAATTCGTGTTATGATTTGCCGAGTTTTAAGATTTTGGATCTTTTGAAATTCCCCCTATCATTATTTTTGCTTCGGTATTCGTTAGCTGATCTATCTTTAAAATAAACGTAAATCTACTTAGTGAAGAACAGGTTATGGTTTATATAGAGTTTAAGGGTGCTCGCTTTTCCCAGTTTGGTATTTACTCCAATTTTCGGACTTCTATGCTTTTATCCATTTAAAAACAGTATAATTGTTTTGACGCAAACCCCCATATTATACCTTTTTACTAGCCTTCTGGCAAAATTTCAATTAATCCTATTTATTTTTTCACAGTTGTGCATGGATAAATATTATGTTTGTTTAACCTATGAAACAAAATCCAAAGGAGTATATTTTACCGCCCAAGTTTTAATCATTTATATCTCAAAACAAAATCAGCGATCTGTTTGTTTGTTTTTGTTTTTTTTTCGCTTAAGTTTTCTCTTACAAAGTTTCTCAGAAAAAATAACATTTATTGGAAATTCTCTTTATTTTCATATGGACTGACAAACATCTTTGAATATATGCTATTATTATAAACTCTTACCTGAAGACAACAAAACTACCTTCAATTTTAAAACTTTCTTATTGTTCCGTTTGGGATTGCATTGTGAGAGATACAGTGCTAGGTGAGTCGAACTCTATGCTTCCAAGTGGAGTACTTATAAATTCTAAGCTACAATTATTTTCTCTTAGTCAACATGACAGTCTTCACTGGCATGTGTGCGAAGCAAAATATTAATAGAACAGTAATGATTTAAACACATTTAGATGTCAAAGACCAAAAAAAAAGTCGAACTGAAGATAAAACTTATCAATCATTGTGTTATGGGTCCTTAGTCTTCATATTTGCCATATCTCTACTCTGTATTTATATAATCTACATATTACGTATATTTTCCCAGTACTTGACAGTTGTTGATTTCAAACATACGCATATGGCCTATAGCGGACTCGATTTTCACGCAGCAAGCAAATGACTAAAATCACAAATCCACAATAAAAATGTCTTTTTTTTCTAAATAATTTGCAAAATGTATACGGTTACTACATATAATATTAAAACAATTCAAATTTTGCTAATAAATACACGAAAATGCCAAATATGCTCTTTGTCTTCATTGTAGATTGACATATGTTAATCTGCTAATCCCTTCAAGACGGTATGTCATAATTCAAGCAAACTATCAGAACTTTTTTACAGGTGTTGAATCTGTACAACTCATACTGAGAAATACTATTTTACTGACTTAAGAGGTTTTCTGAGCCAAAACATGCTCTTTCCCACTTTGTACATGAACTTTTGATTATCATCAATTTTTCTATAGGTGTTCAAACTGTGCATCTTTTATTAAGATTTTTAAATTTACTGCTTCTTTCGTTTTTCCGAGCCTAAAATGCTATTTTATATCTTTTTCAACCCCCCAATTACAGGTAAACAACGACCTCTTCTTCGGTTGATCAACCAGTGCACTCTGTACTTAGAATTGTGATTCTACCATTTTTGTATCACCTGTGATGAAGGTTGTTTAAAGCTAGACATGGGTATTATAATCCCTTGGCGATGGCACAGTAAACTTCAATAAAACCTCAATAAATTTTCAAGGCGGTCTTTTTCAGAAATGTGATTAAACTTGGTACATGAGGTACATGATTAGCCCTTGACAAGATCTATATTCAAGATAATAGGTCAAAGGTAAGGCAAAGGTGCATTAAGGACCCCCCTCCCCCATTGGTCCACCTATTTTATGGTGAAACTCACAAATACTTCTCCATAATCGATGTAACTAAATATCCGGTACCTTTCGATTCTTACAAAACAACAAGGCTGTTATTTTGCTATAAATTTATATCGGATGTATATACGAGGACTACCATTTGAGAAATTTTGACCAGAAAAATTATTGATTTCGATGTCTATCTCTAGCTGTGGAACCGAAACTCTTCTTTTTTTT
>MJUU01012335.1:5478-29740 GCA_002080025.1 Modiolus philippinarum | reverse complement strand
AAAAAAAAAAAAAAACATCTCTTGCTTAGAATCACAAAAGGAATTAGGTCAGCAAATATGACATCGATCACGCAAAATAATCGAAAGATAGATTAATTTAAACCTTTGTGTAAGTAGTTTTGCATATAATCTTTATTATTCCAAAGTTTGTTTTTCTGTTAAAAGTGTAGAACCTCCTTGTATTTCTGACAACGAACGTTGTTCCAATTTCTGTCCTGCAATCTGGAAGTTAATTTTTGCAACTTAACGATTTTTCCGTACTTCGAAGGGAATTGTATATCGTCGTAACTTTAGGTAAGATTTGATCAATTACCATAATTAATACACGAAAACGAAAAGAAACACCACATATTTACTTTTTCATATTTAAACGCACGAATTGAAATTTTCAAACACAACGACAATGTAAAAAAGTGGTCAAATTAATTTTACAACAATGCTTTTTGGTACTCTAAACAGTACCCGTATTTGGTATTTTTAAAAATATACAGGGATTATCCATTTGAGGTACTCTATTTGAAGAATTTTCATTTTAACGATATCTTGGATATTTTAATTTGGTGGAGTCATAAAACCGTCCTTCAAAATGACGATTGACGGACTTTAACGCATCCATATAGTAGACAATTTCTTCAACATATCTTCATATATTCTGAAACTAATTATATATTCGGAGACTAGAAATGATGAGAATTCCAAATATATATATAACACTAGACGACAAGTAGTTTTCTCAACTTTAAAGACGTCGTAAAATACGGTGCCTCATGAAGTAGCAGATCGGGTCTGGTTCCTGGCGTATTCCGGTACATTCTACTTTTACGTGCAGAAAAAGTGGTCAAGTGATTCAAAGTCGTGTACCTCCTTACGATATGAACTATTTACCGGTAAAAATAATGCACTTTTATGAAAAATACAAAATAGTGTATTTTTCATGAAGAGGAATATTACATACAAAATATTTGAAACATAATAAATGACGATATCTTATCCAAAATCTTACCTACTGTACTAAAATCATCAAGGTTAATTTCTATTAAAGTTTGCCTTTCCATATTTCCCCTTTGCATTCTATGTAAAACAATTGCAGTAGAATACCTAAAAACACGGAAAGTGATGATTAAAAAATCAAAGTCCAAAGACATGGCAAAAAACGGCAACAGAGAAAAAAAATCAAGTGAAAAATTGGCCGGAAATGCACGAAATTACTCCTAGAATAAGCATGGTGACCAATGCTTTTTGTTGCCGATTTCTACGTGTCTGGTGGGGCATTTAATTGCGCCGATTTATAATAACAGCTCATGGATGTGAGTTTAAGGATCTTTCAATCTTAACGTTGAAAGTGCTGTAATTCTTTCAAAGATCCTGCATCAGTGTCGAAGCATTGTCACTTGTTACAAGAATTCACATTGAAGACACTATGTATGGTAAAATGTACCTCTCCCTGATCATTATCTTACCCGTGGATTTATAATAATGACGTTTTCCTTCTTGATCAATTTATCCTACTCTGGTATTTTGACGATTATAGCTTGTGAGTGCCTCTTAATACTATCTTAGCAGTAATTGATATTTAAGTGTAAATGATTAGTACAATATTTAAATATCTGAAGGCGAAAATTCTAGATTGGATGGTCAGATATATAGTGTGCATGTTATTGGGTATGTAAACAGATCGTTTTACACCTTCCAATTTGCACAAAATATTCTTTTATAGAGATTCTAACGCAACCATACGATTTCATACTCATTACCGGACAAGAATAAGACCGGATCCAGAATATGGTGTAAATAGTGTATATGGCCGTTAGCATCGAACAATTTAGTTATCAATCGAGTGGATTGATAAATAAAATATGTTATTGAACTTTAATTAAACAATAGCAAATGCAATCTTGAAAAATCGAAAGGGTGCATTAAAACGGGCCTAACTCCAGAACTATGTGTACTGCTGAACCAAAAATTAAACTTGGCCTGTTTATTGGGGTAAACAATTTACATACCAAGTGTGAAGACAGTATGTTATTTCATTCGCAAATAACTAAATACCGAAGTTACTGTGAATTTACTTTCTGCATATGCGCATTTCGACAACTTACGTCTCATCAGTGCAGATAAAATCTAAACGTTTGGAAGACCATAAACTCAAAGAAGTTTAAAAACTGATAGAGAACAAATAACCAATATGATCTAAATGTTAAGCCAAAATCAGCTAAGGACAGCTTTCGGGTCAGCACCGAGGTACTGACTACTGGGCTGGTGAATACCCTTGAGGACTAACAGTCCACCAGCAGTGGCATTGACCCAGTGGTAACAAATAACGAAATCCGAACATTTGCAAAATTTTTAAATTTTAAGGACTTCTTAGACCTCTGAACCAAAAATCGACTTGGTTCGAGATTTGTGGTAAACAACTTACATACCCAATTTGAAGGTAGTATCTTATTGTGTTAACAAGTTATCAATCGGAAACACTAAAATTCGCAAAATCAATATTTCAAGTGGCATAACTCCAGAACCCCTTGAGCCTCTGAACCCAAAATCAAACACCTGAGTTTTGTGGTAAACAACTTACATACCAAGTTTGAAGACCTTGTGTTATTTCGTTATATATTATCAGTCGGAAATCCTAAAATTCGCAATTTTCAACGTTTCAAGGGACAAAGCTCCAGAATCCCTTGGACTTCTAAACACAAAATCATACTTGACCTGAGTTTTGTGGTAAAACACTTGCATACCAAGTTTGAAGACCGTGTGTTATTTCGTTCACAAATTATCAGTCAGAAACGTTCTGTAGATGGACGGATGGAAAGACAGACAGACTGACGGACACACGACTGAGGATATCACATAATACCTCGCCACTATGTGTGGCGGGGTATAAAAAGATAAACAGCCACTGCAATTAAGTAAGTGAGAACCGAACCACAGGTCTAAAACGAACATTTCAATTTACCGTTCTATTATTATATTTCCCATTTACTAATACAAGTTGCTTTACGTGGTATAGTAATTAATATGATATGACAAAAATTACTTTAAAAAAAGCTAAAATACATAAATGTGCCATAAGCACGTGAAATTTGGTTTTTAGAGAAGTCAGCTTGTAGCATTCGCACGGTATTTCGGTAATTTTTACTGATTTTTTAAATCAGCACATTAAATCATGTTTTCAGATTAAAACCTTTTTTAATCAAAATTCGACGTACAGATTGGTGCAGACGCAACATTCCATCCAAGTGCACTCCAAAAGCGTTCCTCGCGTGCACTTCGTGTGTCTTTGAAAGTGATTCCATGACAGCCTAGAGTGAACTTGTGACCGCTTTCAAGTGCACTGGTAAAGAAGACGCGGTCGTGGGAGTGATCGCGAAGTGAACTTGAAGTGAAGTTCGTGTCAGCATTGGATTGCTCATAACGATTGGTCAGTTGAAAACAAGTGATATTAATATGACGAAATTAACTTTAAGCAAAAAGTATGAAAACTCGACGACTTCATTCTCTTTTTAATTCATTTCTGAAACAAAAATAAATTGAAACCAAAATGTCATTATAAATTATAGCGTTCTTTTGTTTCATTTATACATTCCATGCTTACGTCACATTATATTCTAATAAATCTTTCAAAAAGGGTATATTGAGGCCTATGTTCATGCTGGAGACGCTAAATTCATATGTAGTTAAAAAAACGTGCACGAAATACTTATTTGTCAGTGCTTAATTATTTCAATTGTCGCGACACAAACATTTATGTATTTTTCTAAAAATTACCTTATAAGATTGAAATATTTTGCATTTTAGCTTTTTTTTTCCTTTCTCGCCATATTTATACATCTGTTGTCAAAAGCGACCTCAAAAGTTGGAGATATTATATGTTGGTGCTTATTTCAATTGTCACGACAAAACATTTATATGTATTTTTTCCACAATTACCTTATAAGGTAGAAATATTTTGCATTTTAGCTTTTTTCCTTTCTTGCAATATCAAATTTATACATCTTTTGTCAAAAATGACCTCAAAGTCAGTATTATATGTTGGTGCTTACTTCAATTGTTGTGACAAACATTTATATGTATTTTTCTAAAAAATAACCTTAAAAATTGAAATATTTCGCATTTCAGCTTTTTTTTCCATTCTCGCGATGCATAATTCAAAATGACCTCAAAAATGGGATATATTATGTGTTGGTGCTTATTTCATTTGTCGTGACACAATATTTATATGTTTTTCCCCCAAATTACCTTATAAGATAGAAATATTTTGCATTTTAGCTTTTTTCCTTTCTCGCGATACCAAATTTATACAACTTTTGTCAAAATGACTTCAAAAGTGGGAGATATTATATCTTGGTGCTTATTTCAGTTGTCGGGACAAACATTTTTATGTATTTTGTCTAAAAATTACCTTATAAGATTGAAATAGTTTGCATTTAAGATTTTTTCCTCTCTCACGATACCAAATTTGTACATCTTTTGTCAAAAATGACCTAAAAATCGGAGACATGATATATTGGTGTTTATTGTATTTGTTGCGACACAACATTTATATCTATTTTTCCCCAAATTACCTTATAAGATAGAAATATTGTGCATTTTAGCTTTTTTCCCTTCTCGCGATACCAAATTTATACATCTTTTGTCAAAAATGACCTCAAAAGTGGGAGATATTATATCTTGGTGCTTATTTCAATTGTCGGGACAAACATTTATATGTATTTTTTCTAAAAATTACCTCAAAAGATTAAAATATTTTGCATTTTAGTGTTTTTCCTTTCTCGCGATACCAAATTTATATATAGTTTGTCAAAAATGACCTCAAAAGTGGAAAACATTATATATTGGTGCTTATTTCAATTTTCGCGACAATTGAAGTATGCACCAACTTATAATATCTTCCACTTTTCGCAACAGCATGATTATAAAAAGCCTGACTTTTCAACTATATTTTTGTTCAGACTTATAAAAAGCTATATCACGACATATAAAACTTCTTCGAACATGTCGAAAGGATATGATAATGTAAAATATTTTAGAAAATGAATAATTTTGGTCATTTGTAAAGAATCAGTTTCACCTGCACGATAAAAGCCTGACTTTTCGAACATATTTTTGTTAAGATTTATAAATACCTATATCGTGATATATAAAAATTCTTCTAAGGATATTATAATGTAAAATATTTTAGAAAAAATGAATAATTTTGGTCAATTTAAAAGAATAAGTTTTGACAGCTTAATGAAAACCTGACTTTTCAAACATATCTATGTTAAGATTCATAAAAAGCTATATCGCGACCTATAAAACTTCTCCGAACTGATATGACCATGTAAAATATTTTAGAAAAATGAATAATTTTGGTCATTTTTAAAGAACAAGTTTCAATGGCATGATTCAAGCCTCATTTTTCATACATATTTATGCTAAGATTTATAAAAAAACTATATCGAGACATATAAAACTTCTTTGAAAGGATATGATTAAGTAAAATATTTAGAAAAAATGAATTACTTTGGTCATTTGTAAGGATTGAGTTTAAACGGCACAATAAAAAACCTGACTTTTCAAACAGATTTATGTATTTATGGATGAAAAGCAATAACCAAACATACAAAAATTCTTTGAAAGTATATTATCAAGTAAAATATTTAGAAACAATTAATTATTTTGGTCATTTGTAAGGCTTGAGTTTAAACCGTGCAATAAAAAACATGACGTCTCAAACATATTTTTGTAAATATGGATGAAAAGCAATATCGCAACATATGAAACTTCTTCGAAAGGATATGATAAAGAGAAATATTTAGAAAAAATGAATTATTTTGGTCATTTTTAAGAATAGACTTTACACCGCACAATAAAAAACCTAATTTTTCAAACATATTTATGTAAAGATGGATGAAAAGCAATATCGCAACATATGAAACTTCTTCGAAAGGATATGATTAAGTGAAATATTTAGAAAAAATGAATTATTTTGGTCATTTTTAAGAGCAGAGTTTACACCGCACAATAAAACACCTGACTTTTCAAACATATCTATGTAAAGATGGGTGAAATAACTAAATACCGAAGTTACTGTAAATTTATTTTCTGCATATGCGCATTTCGACAACTTATGTCTCCTCAGTGCAGATAAAATCTAAACGTTTGGAAGACCATTAAATCAAAGATGTTAAAAAATTGATAGAGAACAAATAACCAATGTGATCTAAATGTAAAGCCAAAATTAACTAAGGACAGAGCTTTGCATTAGGGAGATACTCCTTAGTTTCAACAAAATTTACATAAATCTTCAAATACAATCGGCTTTCGGGTCAGCATCGAAGTACTGACTACTTGGCTGGTGAATACCATCGGGGACTAACAGTCCACCAGCAGAGGGATCGACCCAGTGGTAACAAATAACTAAATACCGAAGTTACTGTAAATTTATTTTCTGCATATGCGCATTTCGACAACTTATGTCTCCTCAGTGCAGATAAAATCTAAACGTTTGGAAGACCATTAAATCACAGATGTTAAAAAACTGATAGAGAACAAATAACCAATGTGATCTAAATGTAAAGCCAAAATTAGCTAAGGACAGAGCTTTGCATGACGGAGATACTCCTTAGTTTCAACAAAATTTACAAAAATCTAGATATTGCAAGGTTCAAATACAATCGGCTTTCGGGTAAGCATCGAAGTACTGACTACTTGGCTGGTGAAAGCAATATCGCAACATATGAAACTTCCTCGAAAGGATACGATAAAGTAAGATATTCAGAAAAAATGAATTTTTTTTTGTCATTCGTGAGGATTGAGTTGAAACAGCACAATAAAAACATGACTTTTGAAACATATTTATGTAAATTGATAAAAAAAATATATATCGCAGCATATAGAACTTCTTCGAAAGGAAATATTTAGAAAAAATCAATTATTTTAGTCATTTGTAAGGATTTAGTTTTAAACCGCACAATAAAAAGACCAGACTTTATAAACATTTATATGTTAAGATGGATGATAAGCAATATGCAACAAATAAAACTTCTTCGAAAGGATATGCTTAAGGAAAATATTTAGAAAAAAAACAAAAACAAAACAAAAACAAAAAACAAAAAACAAAAACAAAATACAAAAAAGCTGATAGTGTGTGTATTTTAGAATGTATCACAAAACAAGGTAATAAAAGGGTATAAACGGGAAGTGGGATCTGCCTTTTAATCAAGAGGGAAAAGGGATCGTTGTAAAAAATATGGGAAAATTTACTTGAAAACGGGAAATGGTGCCGAGCGTGAACCATTGAAAACGAGGTCATTGTAAAATGTTTTCCTGTCTTTTAAACGGGAAAGTGGAAACATAAATACCTTCGGACAGAGACATACAGATCTATTCGCATGCTTTTAATTTTGGAAGGAGGGGGTATTATTTAACATGTTTAATTTTCTTTAATATATTGGTGTAAAGACATTTATGTCGCACTTGATTATCAAAACAGAACACTACGTGGCAATATATTTTATTACATCAGCTATCGCAAAAATGCGATCTTGGAAAACCTCGTTTGAAGTGCACTTCAAAAGTGACCTTCATGTTCACTTTAAGTGCACTTTTTGGAACGTTGCGTCTGCACGCATCTGTATCCAATTTTGCACCAATTTACATTTGATAGAAATTACTTATGCATAATAAATTGGTATGTAATTACACCAATGAATACCTTATGTTATCCTGCTCAGTACCACAGTAACAGCTGAAAAATATTATTTTGTCATGAATATCTATGTCATACATACTGGTATATACGTCTTGCTTTCAAAGTTGTTATGTTGATTTCATATAAAATAATTCACATATATATTAGGCGTAGTGAAGCATGTACATAATGCTTTTTCATAGAAATCTGAGCTTAATATATGCTCATATACACAATCTGCTTTTCATATTTGTGTGGTGTTGCATACAGTAGATCATGTTGTTAGTATTTCTGCTGATTTGTGTTGACGTTTCTCTTGGTAAGTAAATACAAATTATTGCAAAAATGCTTTGAATCATCGTATATCGGTGCAATTTTAGGTTATCAAAATTAAAGAAAAATTTCTCCTTAAACTCCCTTACACTATGAACCAAAAAAAGTACTGTCAATACCAGGAACAGTGATTTTTTCACTGCCATTCACTGAGAACTACTGTTCAACTACTGTCAAAAACCTATAAACTACTGTCAAGCACTGTGCTAATCAGGAACACTCATCAACAGTAATATCCTAGTACTGTGATTACCTGTCCAATACTGTAACAGTATTTTACAGTAAATGACAGTCTTTATGGCTACTGTCATGCACTGTCCCTGATTGCTACAGTATATGTCAGTCAATGACAGTATTTTGTATTACTGTCATGCACTGTCCTTGATTGTTATAGTTCATTACAGTTCGCCACAGTATTCGAAATAACTGTGTTGCATTGTGGTGGATTGTGACAGTAAATATCAGTTAATTACAGTAATTTTCTACCATAAATGAACATGCTATGTCAATTTTATTTATAAAAAATCTGAAATTTTAAAATAAATTATTTTTTAACCTTAAATTGATATAGTGGTTATAGAATAGGAAAAATGAAAGGATATGGAGTGAATGTACATTTGACAAAAACGCACACGATACATAGAAAACTCCAGTTTATGAAGGACGGGGCTTTCATTCCTGTCTACATCTTGATGTCGCCTGAGGGGCTTCAACAAGAGGTGAACAATATTCACCCCCTCAAGCGAGATCAAGAAGGCCCCTAGCGTGCACAAAAGCGGTATTCTTCACAAAATTTATGTAAAGGTCACTCCCTTGCTCCCCACCCTCCATGTAGTGCCAACTTGGGCGATGTTCATGTACTCATTAATTTATACGCAATCAGTGATATCTTGTAGTTTTAAATAATCACAGTTGTCATGGCTATGATTTAATTATCGTTTAGTCGTTTGATCTTTATGCGTGGTCAAAGTGACATATGAAAACACATATAATAGACAGTGAAACGCTTGTTCAATTGCTCTATGGTGCTTTTGTCGGGCAACGGATGACAGTGATTGTAAGAACACTTTGCCAGTTTACTTAATGTTTGTTGACAATCCCGCATCTATGGCCGGAATAAACATGGATGTGGCATTGCTCGACATCTAGCAATGAATTCCGCTCAAACCGGTGCTAGGGGCCGTCTTGAACTTACTATGAGGTATGGGCAAAGCTCATTGTTGAAGGCCTCATGGTGACTTCAAGATGAAGAACAACAATAAAAGCGTTGTTCCATTGCTTTTTACCATGTATTTATAGAGATTTTGTCTCATGTGCATTTACTCCATATCCCTTCATTGCTTATCTAATACTGGTATCCACAAATTAAGATGGAAAACGGACAAACCAGGCCAAAACATTCTAATTATGTCCCCATACGATGTGTAGAACATACACCTAAAGAAACTTTAATGTGGAACTTTTAATTAAAATTTATCTATAAATATATAAAATATAGATAGTATATATTCCATCCTAAGAAATCATTTTTTTACAATATATGTTTCATCCAAAGAATTCAAATACTTCGGCAATATATGTTTCATACGAAGAATTCAAATATTTCGGCATTATATGTCTTTTCCAATGAATTCAAATATTTCGGTAATATATGTCTGATCCGAAGAATTCAAATATTTCAACATTTCGAAGAATTCAAATGTTTTGGCAATAAATTTCTTATCCCAAGAAGTCAAATATTTCGGCATTATTTTAAAATAGGGCTGTTTGTAGATTTTGAACTGTTTGGTCAAAATAAACATACTTTGCTTCACAGTAGAGACATATATTGTTCACATCAAGCTTGATACTCAAAGGGAAAAAAGCAATGACAAAAATCCTTCCACTGGTTCATGAGGATAGTCAATGCTCAGCTCCCAACTATTGAGTCTACAGTGACAAATACCGAAATGACTTGTGTGAAAACAAAACCAAACCAAGTGACCTCGCACAATCAGGACATGTCCATGATACCAGTGTTTAAGCAGAGACATATATGTTTCCGGCTATACAAAATTGTTCAATTTAGTAATTTAGTAAAAAAAACTGAAATGGAATCTTTTTTTGACAAAGGGGGGGGGGGGGGGGGGGGTGGAGGGTAACTTGGTATTTTTTTAATTTAATTTTATGTCTCTGATTTAACATAGCCAAAATTTATATAACAAGACTAAATTTATACATGCACCATTGATTTTAAACTTAAATTTGAAGCAAATCATCAGAGAAACAAATCATCAACCGCAAGAAAAACTACCTTTTTAAGGATAATAATGTTCCCTCTTAAATATTGCCCCCTTTTTACCCTTTTTGCTTTTGTTTTTGATACCCAAATTTATATTCATTAATATTTCTATATGCGAATTGAAATACTGTATCAATTGGCTTAAAACACACACCCAAACTTATATATGTCAGGCTAAAAATTATCCCCGTATTCTAAAATATAGGAAGATACCTCAAACCGTTTACAAAAAATAGACAACGGTAGTCTTGTTTATTAGAGCTGTTAATCTTCACGGTCGATTATCTTTACAATCAGCGGCACGTGCCACACACTAAGAATTTCGGTGGATATCATTTCAAACTGAAACATTTTACATATAACTAAACACCAATCGGTCTTGTGTGAGAACAAAACGTTTATGGGTCCTGAGTGCACATTTTACGTCCTGGGTGCACCAAGGAGTCCTGTGCAGTGTTTAGACGCACCGGGGCGATTTATCGTTGGAAACATATTTATATATTTTCATAAAAATTTCGAACAAATTATTCATTTTCATGATAGACCAATGTCACATCATATTAATTTGAATTTACAACAAAAAAAAATAATTTTCTAATAAAAATAAATAATTATTATAATATTTATTTTCACTGGCAACAAGACTAATGATTCTTTATTTGCAAGTGGTCGTCCCCTTATCGTTTGTTTGTTTGTTTTGTATTCTTTTATTCTTAATACGGATATTTGCATTATTACAAAAATAATAAATTTCGATAATACAGTTCAGGGATCGGCAGTTTAATGAAAAAATATCAGGACAGGAGATGGCTGAAACAAATAGCCAGGATGACATATAGGAAGCAAATTTTATGACATGGACCGAAAAAACACATATGATTGCTTCCAGTGAGAAAAAATAGTCTCAAAGATTGTATCGGAAATATTCCTTCTCAGACGCCTAACAATCAAATAGTTGATTCTAAATATGTTTAGCAAATGGAAGTAGTTCAGAACGATGTACCTGCAAACTTCATTCCATTGGATCGTTTGAAATAAGAATATATTATGTTTGAATTATTACATCTGCCTCCGTAACTTTCTTCGACGAGGTTGGTTTGAAATAAAATGCCACTAGGTAGGCCAATTTGCACGGCGAAATTTGAATCACTCTGGAATTATCACAGTTACATAGAAAAGCTGTCCATAGCTTGTAGCTTTACATAGAGAAGAAATTTATACTTGTAACCATCTGTTTTCAATATCACATTTAGGACGATTTTACTGATATCCATTGCATTTTTATTAGAACTTGCTACTTCAGGAGTTAATCGCCCTGCATTTATTCTGATGGAAAATCTCCCACAACAGACTCTTTCAGCAGAAATGTCTAAAGTAGCATTATTCCAATGCTTTCGCTTTTGTTTTCTCAAACATACCTGTTGGCACCTTACCAAACTTTTTTGTAGTTTGTATTGACGAAATTTCATACAAAGTTCCGAACCCGGCCTTCAAGCTTTTCATATTCAAGCAGTTTTAGAAGGCTTCATGGCTTACACCTGTCATTGTGTTGTGTATTACTGGTTCCCGACCATACAGAAAATATTTTATGTATATATCTTGTTGAAATAATTTATATAATGTTATGATCATGTTGTTAAAAATTAAAAACTTTTCTGCAATCAAGGATTTGTAAAAAATGTTGCTACATTCTTTGTGCAATCCCCGGAGTGCAATCAAGCTTGTGTAGTACAACTACTGTGCATCTGCATGTCTTGCTGATGCAGTTACAACAATATTGAAATAAATCGTTTTCGTCATATAAAAAAAAATATCGTTACTTTCATTATCATGTTCAATATTATACACCAAACATTAAAGAGTTATTCCAGGTATGCCTAGTGTCAACGAATCGATGTGTATTCCGCTTAAATTTGAATTGAATACACTTCTTGCCGTAATTCTTTAAAAATGCTGAAATACAAAATTATTGGAAAATGTAAAATATAACAATAATTCTGTTTAAAGACAGTTGTATAAATGAATGCGACAAGTTCTCTGCATTTTAGATTACATTTATTTATTTCATAAAATAAATTTCAATTTGAATAAACATCGCAAAAATGTTCATCTGACCCCCTTCTATGTGTACACGTGTTGAAAGGTGCTCAGATAATGTCTAGTACATATATAGACATGATGAGTGGCCACTGGCATAACACAATATACAACCATGTCATCTGACTGAATATTTAGAGTTAAACGTTTGAAACAAATCATATCAGAACAGGCGTATTAAAGTTGGCTTCACTTTCTTTAGATAATGGAAATCTCAGCTTTATTTTTGCACTAATCTTTATCATATTTGGTATGTATATCAAGAATGATCATACATAACTGATAACGTTGAATTCGCCGTTTACGACATGCACAAAAGTCTGCAGTCATGTGCATTTTCACAATTTTTTTTTCAAACAGGTGAAAATTTTTAAGTGTTGAATTGTTCTATTTTAAGGGCGACCAGGTAACTTGATGAATTAGATGACCTGAGTTGACCAACATAATAATAGCAAGGTGTACTCGTTGGGGGTTAACAATTGTTATCCACGGACTTTTTTTTTTGTAAACACGGAATAGAAATTAGCAGTTCATTAACAATTAATTTCAAATATTTCTTTTTGGTTTAATGCATGCATAGTTTAATTATTTTAGGAAAGGATATGGAGTAAATGAACATGAAACCATAACACATATATTGGAAGTCATTAAATGAAAAGTGGTTCCAGAAGTATATAATATTTCTACACAACCATGCAAAATCCGGTCCGAAATATACAATATTAAAGTCAACAGAAGATAATTTCCATTATCTAAAGGAAGTGAAACAGACTTTAATGGCTGGATCTGGTATAATGTATGCAGTATGAAAGACTCTGTCAATTGTCAATTCAAACTTAACATCAGAACGAGGAAAATCATCGAAAATTCTTTTCATGTATAAAATGAAAATGATACTGTTGACATTTCTTTAAAGCTGCCGTACTGGTAGGTTATTAAAAGACAACTGAAAACGGTCCTTTATTTTATAATTATTTACTTGCAAATTACACCCATATGGGTACACAAATACAAACAAATACAGAAATAACAAATGACAATATTTACTGAATAGAAAAAAATACAATTCTTCCAATGTAATGTGTATCATCTTAATAGAATATGTCTCGCATCATCCGATCTGAATTCCTAATCAGGAAAGGGTTAAAGAAAAACTTTACCCTATTTAAACATCGAAAACAAAATTTCAAAACTTACTATTCAAAATTACATTTCATAGTATAGGTAAAATTGCCCTTAAAAATTAGGATCCAGTTTGAAAATGAATGAATATTCCTACATAAATGTTGCACTTTTTAGTTTGTTTATGCTTTGAAAGTTAGTCATAAAGTATGAATAATTGTAGTATTCCTCACAACAAGTGTTGAATTTCAGTCTGTTTGTTTCGCTGCCTTATTAAGGGGAGCTAACAACATCTCACTAAAATTCATCCGTTACACTCACTTTTACTAAAAACGTTTCACCTCTTCAAATTCACATGTATAAGCCATATACATATTATCGATTTTTAGATGTGAAAATTTCTGGCGGTTGTGTTAATTTTAATGGTTGCTTTAAATGAAACCAGGCTTATTACAAAGATCTAAGAAAGTCCTTTCGTGTTCTTCTTGAAATATGATAATATATATCTAATCTATGTGAGGAGGACATGAAAACATTTAATTAACATAGGATGCACATGTGCAACGGTCTTTGAATGTAACGATTTAAAACATGTACCTGAAAGATGTACCTGAAACTATTGATGACCCGCTTGATGAATTGGGTTCAAAATTGAAATGTACAACTAATCCATCACATTTTATCATAAACTGATTTTGAATTCGGAAATGAAAATGCATTTATGCATACTGGCCAATTTTGCTAATCGTTGAAGGTTCAAGATTTCGAACAGCAATTAAATAATCGCTTATATTGTTAGATTGGTTTTTCCTGGTTATATTTTTTTTGCCTCATGAATATTTTACTCCATATCATTTCTCTTTCTTCAAATGTGCGATGACAAGGTGTCGAGGGTTTCTTGTTTTATTAGTTAATTCACAATGGTGCACAATACTTGACATAAACTAACATGTGAAACACTAATAAGAGTGGTACTCCTATTTTGTGTCGTCAATGTGCTGCTACACTATATACTCCGGATTTGTTGAGAAATGCAGGAGAGAAACAAGCATATCTAGTTTTGTATGGTTCCTATAACGCCACTGAGATTCAATATCCCGTCTTCACATACTCTCACTGTAGTCCAGCCCGGTAGACAGTTAATCAATATAAACAAGCTTGTTAAATATTTCTTTGATAAATAGTTTGTGTAAATGATATTATTACTGCCCTCTGCTAGTTTGAATTTTTACCCGTATAAAATGTGTACCAATTTTAAATCATCTCCCTTTTTAGTCTAGAAGGGATACATTTTGATTTTTATTTTTTTATATTTTAGTAAAAGCATTGCTAACTTGCACGAAGATAATTGCCGACAATATACAGAAAAATAACATGACTAATAGCAGGAGTGAATTTAATCGCAGAAAATTTAATCCATGCATATACATAGGATAAATTAAACCATATTTTGTTTTCTAAAGAAAGTATTGTACATCAATAAAGACAGTGTTGGGGGTTTGCTGCATTAAATATTAAATATTAAATTTATATAGCCTGTTTCAATACCTTTCTGTAGAATTTATGATATTTACACTACTGGAGAGATCTTATTATTTTGACTCTTGCTTACATTAAACAAACGACCACTCTCAATCGAATACTAATTAGATACACTTTTTATTTCATCATTTTTCAGTCTGTTCGCGAAGCATTATACAGTACAGGGAAAATTCAAGATTGCCGTTTTTGTTATCCCTAAGTGATCCTTTTGTGATCCTGTAGCAGTCAGTGATTGCAATCAAGGTTTGATCTTGCTTGCGATCACTGATTATACCGGTATATGCGATCAATGATCACAAAAAAATTTGCAATCATTGATCCCAAAAATTATGATCAGTGATCACAACTAATGTTCCGATCCTTGATTGCACAGCGTCATTGATCATAACAGTACGACCATTGTGATCCTTGATCGCATAGTCATATGATCCTTGATCGCAAAGCTGTCATCCTTAATCTCAAAGTTGTGATCATTGATCGCCAAGAACAAATTATAAGTTCGTTCCATTTACAAACATATTTAATTTGTATTAGCGCGATGTTTGAAAAACCAGAAAGTGTTGAAATGCATGCCTCGTTTTTTATATCTTTTGAATGCATTTACATATAGAAAAATAATTCAAAAATATTCTAAAAGAAGATCTATAAGATGATACTTACTTTCTGAAATTAATTTCAAAGACATTATGATTGCCGGAAGAAAAATGTGAAATTTGCAATCGCAATTTAGGACCTTAAACTTTAATTTTTGAAATTTATAGGACTTAATCAAAATTTTTAGTGATTTTTAAAAATAATTGATTTACAACTAAAATGGCTTCAAATGATTTTTTTCTTTTCTGTACAAGAGGAAAAAGTGAGCGGGAAAGACTGCTATTGTTGTCTGACAACTCTGAAATTGATCAGTTTGAGTGTGTATTGGATAAAAATTCGATTAGCCGATGAATTTGTTTTATTGATATCAAAAGATAATTAATATGTATCGTTCCATACAAAGAACGATACATCGCTGGATCTGCCAAATGCTTTACAAAACCTATATCTAAATGGCTAACCTCCATCTTGACAGCTGTTAAAGAGGGCCTTCAAAAGTACTGTGATACTTGCTTTTCAAGAAGCGGTGTGAATGAAATGTGGATTTTGAAAAACTCCAAGGATCTACTTGACATCTTAAACTCTAGATCATTATCACAATGTAACAGCATTAAAACTTTCGACTTCTCCGCACTTTACACTACTCTTCCTCATGAACAACTAAAATCTCGGCTGAGAGGTTTAATTCATAGATGTTTCTCACGTAAGAACGGTGAACGTAGATATAGGTACATTGTTGTAGGTAGAGAACAAGCCTACTTTGTGAAAAATGACTCCGAATCGGAGAAAAAAATATACAGAGGAAGAAGTGATTAAAATGTTAGAGTTTCTGATCGACAATATATTTGTCCAGTTTGGAGGACTTGTTTTTCAACAGACTATCGGAATTCCTATGGGCACAAACTGTGCGCCTCTCCTAGCCGATCTGTTTCTTCACTCTTATGAAGCTGAATTCATCGAAGGGCTTCTTCAAAATAAAGATAAAAAACTGGCACAATCCTTTAATTTTAGCTTCCGTTATATAGATGATATTTTATCGCTAAACAACCCTCGCTTTGGTGATTTTCTTCATTTGATCTATCCAAAAGAGCTCGAAATTAAGGACACCACAGACACTTCTACATCAGCCTCGTTCCTTGACCTTCACCTTGAAATTGACAACAGAGGGAGACTTCAAACTAAGCTGTACGACAAACGCGATGACTTCAACTTTCCAATAGTAAACTTCCCTTTTGTTTGTAGCAACATCCCAACAGCGCCGGCATGTGGAGTTTACATCTCCCAGCTCATTCGCTATTCAAGAGCCTGTGTTCGATACAGTGACTTTCTTGATAGAGCCCGGTTGCTCACAAATAGGCTACTTCAACAAGGGTATGTTTCCCAAAACTTGAAGTCATCCCTCCGGAAGTTTTACGGTCGACATCACTATCTTTTGGTCCGCTATGGGATATCTGTTTCCCACATGACAACAGATCTTTCCCTTTAAAGCTTAATTGTTGTTTCCTCTACTGAATTTTACTTTACTACCGGATTTGACATGTTAAAACACGGCGGGTGTCTTATAAGAAGCAGGAGATGCTGACTCTACCGATGCACCTGGTCTCACCCATGGTTTTTTGTTGGGTCCGTGTTGTTCATCTTTGTGTGTGAGTGTCTTCATTTTTCTTTTCTGTGCCGTACCCATGTTGTGTCTCTGTTTTTTTTCCGCCTTTTTTTGTTTCTGGTGTTGCCATTGTCCTTGGATTGTTCGCCTTTTTTGGTTGACGGTTCGGTTCTCACTTACTTTATTTAAAATAATCCATTTTTAAATTTTCTGACAGATAATGAAACTGCTGGCTTAGAGGGATCCTTAGGTAAAAGTGAATGTTTAAGTTTTTAAAAAATGTGAAAAATGGGAAGTCACCCGGTCTAGATGGATATATCACTGAATTTTATAAATTCGTTTGGAATGATATCAACCTGATTTTAATAAGGTCCCTTAATTATGTTTTAGAAAAGGGTATCATGTCTATATTTCAACGGCAAGGTGTTATAACTTGTTTACCTAAAGAGGTGAAATCAAAATTCTACTTAAAAAATTGGAGGCCTATTACTTTGTTAAACGTGGATACAAAAATTGCTTCTGCATGTATGGCAAATATAATTAAGCCAATTTTAAATCTTTGATATCTTAGAAAAAATCTGAAGAGGAGGAGACAGCAGGTCTTTCTGTTAGACTTTGAAAAAGCTTATGACTCACTTGAATGGTCCTTTATTGACAGAACCCTTTCTTTCTTTGGTTTTGGTGATTTCTAAATGTGTCCATATGCTGATGCAGAAAGAAGTTTTATAAATAATGGTCACTGTTCAGATTTCTTTAAGGTGGGAAGGGGGTACGTCAAGGGGATCCTCTATCTCCTCATTTGTTATACTCTCCCTAGAACTAATGAGTGCTGCTATGAAATTTGACCCTGAAATAAGCGGAATAAAAATAGACAATTCTGAATTTTTACTTTTGCAATATGCAGATCACTCCTCACTAATCTTAGACGATAAAGAACGTTCCCTAGATCCATATACATTTTAGAGAAATTTTCAGAGTGTGCTGGACTGCGGACTAATTTTGATAAAACAGAAGCTATATGGATTGGTTAAAAAAATATGGATTGGTTAAAAAAAACATTCCAAAGAAGTTATGCTACCAGAAAACCCATCAAAATGGAATCAGTCTGGAAAATTTAAGTTACTAGGGATAAAATGTGATATCTTTTCTGAAGACAAAACTTACACTAATTTTAAGGAGAAAAAAAAAAACAAAAATGATATCTTTGCTTAGATCATGGAGCTATAGAAACTTAACTTAAATGGGAAAAATTACAGTGATTAAATCATTAGCATTACCAATCCTCATACAATCTTTAACAGTATTACCAAATCCCACAAAGACATTTTAAACAGAGGTTCAAAAATATGTTCTATGATTTTGAGTGGAGTGAAAAACCAGACAAAATAAAACGAAACGTAATGTTTTGATCAGTAACTATGAAAATGGAGGGTTAAGGATGCCACACTTAGAATCTTTTGTATTAAATTAAAAATGACATGGATGAACAAACTTTTGGATCCATTAAATAACTCTCCATGGAAAATATTAATATCAAAGCAATATAATAATAAGAATGGTGGGGATAAGATATGGATGATGTCTCCAGAAGGGTTAATGAAAATTTCTACATCATTCAATAAATTTTAGTCAGATATTATTAAAAACTGGGCTTTTTTTTACATCAAAGTCTTCTGATAATGAAGTGAGTGTATTGGACCAATCCTATGGTTTAATGACAATATCAAAATTAATAATAAGATAATTTTTTTTTTGAAAAAATGGTGTAATGCAGGCATATTTTTTATTAACGATTTGATTGATGACAATCAACAATTTTTGGCCCGGGGAAGATTAAATGATACCTTTAATTTAAGTTGCAATTTTCTAACTTTTAATGGCCTATTACACGCAATACAGAAACAGTGGAAAGATCTCATACCTTTAACACCCAAAATAGATGACACAGTGTCCGACAATTTTCTTCAAGTAAAACAAAATAGTAAGTGTAGCCAACTCTTTTACAAAAAAAATATATTATTTTACTCGGAATCTGCTTAAAAACAGCAAAACAATTGGAATGAAATTCTAAATATTGAAATCGAAGATTAGAAAACTATTTATGAACAACCTTTCAAATTTCTAGTCAGTAATATTTTGTGAAAGGATATGGAGTAAATGAACATGAGACCATAACACATATGTCAACTCAAACTGCTATAATTTTAATGAGCTGCATGGCAACCTCGGAAAATAATTCCTCACAAGCAGCACCAGAACCCAAACGAAGGAAATCCATATTCAAAAAATGTTTCAAATGCATAAAACCAAACGAAATCCGAATATTCAGTAATATCAAATATAGCAAAGGACAAAACTACGATGGAGGGAGTTAATCCTTCGGTTTCAGAATTTACATAAATTTAGATAATAGTAATTGAACAAAATAAACTCATTATTTTTCATTAAAACATTTTACATAGGATAATTGGCACAAATTCGCTTTTGTATAAATGCACTATCACCAGCACAGATCAGTTTCAGTGGCGTATTATGTCTAAGCCACCGCAGTCATGCTCCACTGAGTTTGAACATTTACAATGTTTTTCAATGTTTAAGATTTTTCTTGTGTCTGTTTAGCATCAACCGCTCATGGCTGCCCATAGATATCTGGTATGCAGTTGCATTATCGTGATTGAGATTATTTTCATTGGCGCTTTATATCAATATGTATGACCCCGCAGTGATGCTCTTCTGACTTTGAAATTTTGCACTGTTTATCAAATGTTTTTTCTTGACATCAGTTTCAGTGGCATTTTATATCTACGATCCCGCAGTCATGCTCCACTGACTTTGAAATTTTGTGGCCACTCGATATTTGATATGCGGTTGCATCCTACGGATTATGCACGATATTGGCCTTGACCTCTCTATCATGCTTGAATAATCATTTGAAGATTTTGGCAAGCAGTTAGTGCACATAAATTAAGACCTTCATTTTGTTATTATTGCTGCTGCAGATCAATGTTCAGATTCATGCGATGCATGGGTAGGGTGAGTCATGTTCTGTGTCAACAGTGTATTTCATTCGTGCATTTTTTGTTCAGTAAACAAATCTATACACAAGTATTATTAGAAAATATATTGGTTGTTTCGGGGAATTGATGAAAGCTTAATTAATGCCACCGTAAAAAAATACAACAATTATCGTTTTGTGATTTGTACATAATAAAACTGAATAAACGGGATCAAGTACCATACTGCAATCAATTTAAACTTCCCATTGACAAATATACATTTAGACAAAATTGATCTCTTTCAACAGTATTTTTCATGTATATAATCAAAAGCTTAAAATAATTTAAGAGAAAAATGAATCATTCATTAATATATAAGTCAGATTTGTATTAATTAATTAATTAATTCTGGTTCCGGTTGATTATAAATATATTTTAAGGAAAACTTAATATTTGCTGTCAATTATCAAATTGCCGAAGAGAAAAGTGATTATCGAGTTGTGAAAAATTTGTTACCACCCCTAAAGGACTGTCACGGACAAATTATGTCTGACACAACGCTCATTTGGTTCTGATGGATAAAAATTGACCGTCACAACGCTAAAGGGTTGACACAGTCATTTTTTAACTGTCACAACGCTCATTTGGATAAAAAAATGACTGTCACAACGCCCAAAGAGTTGACACAGTCATTTTTTAACTGTTGCAAAAATCACTTGCGTTGTAAAAGGGGTAAAATATGACTGTGACAACCCTACGAAGTGTTACGTCAGTCGTGAATTGTTTGTAGCAGTCAAAATGTATTTGTCACAGATAGAAAGTGTTTGACACAACTTATATTAGTGTTGTAATAAACACAGTTTAACTATAACAGTTAAAAAGATTGACTGACACAACGTTTGCAGTCATTTTAACAGTCATTGTCAGTCATATTATGTCTATAACAAATGTAAAATGACTGTCACTGGTCTTTACAGTAATTTTTTTCGTCCAGTAGTGCCTTTTCATTTCTTTTTTCTTATTTGATCTGCGTAGAAAACCAAATTGCTTTCGTGAAATCATGCAGATTTTAAAATTAAGTTAAGGAATACCAGCTTTGCTTTCCCATTCATACGAATATTATCTTTTTACTTAAGGCACCCTCTGTGTTCAGTCAACTTAATATAAAAATTACCCAACAGAATTGTCAAGTACCGTTATCCAATGTGAAAAGTAGGTGCATAACCCCCAAAAATTGTGAACAGCAGTGGTCCTCCTGACTAGGAAAAGGACATATTCGTTGGATCTTTTTAGTATAAGATGCATTGATAATGAGAAGACATAATCAATGTACCTATAAGTGAGATTGGGAGGAATGTACATCATTCATTTTTAAGCCTTTTCGTGTCTTAAATATCGTTTAAGTATAAAAAAAATCTGCGAGAAGATGAGCATACACCGTATCCATTGGTAAACAAACTTGAAATCCTTTAAATGTGTCCCTTATTACAAAAAAAAGAACATAAAGCGTGTGCACACTTGTATTTCATCCTCATTTTCATGACATTTTCTATACAACTTTTTTTTTCAACAATTATTAAATAAAATCCTAATGCTATATTCTATCAATCATCCAGCCTTTTTGAATGATATATTTGATAGTGATTTTAGTTTAACATGAGGATGTGTGGTAAAAAGTGTGTAAAAATTATTTTTTAGAGAATATATTTGAGAAAACACAGTGGACTTAAGATTTTCCTTAACATTTTTCAAATATTTAAGTACATTGTATCCCTCTATCATTAATGCCACTCCGATGATCTTCTTACTCTTTTGCTCAGCACAACCACGACCATGTACACTGCCATGTGGACTAAGAGGAAATAATTATAGCTTAGAAATTAGAGGTAACCCATTTGGAAGCATTAATTTTGACTCAGAGAGCACTGTTTCCTTGACTGAAGAATCGCAAACGCAGCGGTTAGAATGTTTCAGAATTGAAGGTAGTTTTGTTCTCTTCAGGTAAGACGTTTCATTAAATTAGTAACGAAAAAGATATTGCTTGTTCTTCTATTACTGTATGGTTGTAATATTTCGCGGGGTATTAATTTGCGCACTATTCGCGTTTAAAACGATAACCGCGAAAATTTATACACGCGAATATTTTAATGTAAACCTATATATAAATGAACATAATGACTTAAACTAAAATAAACGCGAATACAAAACCCCGCGAATAAATACAGCACTGAAAACCGCGAAAATTTTGTACCGCGAATATAAAGCCCTATACAGTATATAAGGCCACGTTCCCGTAGGTCAAGACAGCGTTGGTTCGAATGAAGCCGAGGCATCATCCAAAACTTTCTGATACAAATATGCATATCTAAGATTGTTGAGTGCTCAAAGGATGTATATATAACGACTGCAAACCGTGTTTTTTGTTTTTGTTTTTATTTTCAAAACTAATTCATTTCGTGCAATATTCAATTCAGGGATGACATTCGAGTTATTAAAACATAAAATGGCATGAAAATAGTCGCGCCGGTTTTATGATTACACCTCATTATCCATGCGCAAATGCCAATTATAGAACTGCTGCAAATTTTCCAGTTTACAGTAATTCATATAGCCGAACATGAGATCTTACGTTATTATCCATTGGACACTTAATATATGTAGTGTTCAATAGACATTCAAACCTCTCTGCTTTATACAATACTTCATCGCTGCTGATCTGTTAGGACTTCATTCATATCATGCACTTTCTAACAACCATAAAATAAACCTACGAGGAGTTATCACCAGGTTATCGTTCGCCTTATTTAATATAACTTAAGTGGTTGTTAGGTTTAGGGCGCTGAGGAAAGTGCAAACGGGTGTTAAAGTCGTGTTAAAGAAACCACCAAAACATTGCTGATATACATTTTGAAATTTAACAATGTTGATCATATTTCCAGATGAATATTTAAATATTGCCCAGTATAATTTCTCAAAATATTAGAGTTGGGATCGGTGAAGGATGTAGAATTGGCAGATCTATCAGACAACTATTTATCATATATAATTAGACTTCACAAAAAATATCTTAAGACGAAGATCGCATTTTATAATGTAAAACACTAAAATGAGTTTATCAAATTGTGATTTGGCAGTTATGCGCTTGCCAATGAACACACATTGAGAGGGATGAAAAACACGTACACAAACCATGTGTATATTGATGATATCCTTTCGTAAAATTTCTATATTGAGGCGTTTGGCTTGGTTGTCATGAATTAAAAACAAATTCGCATAGTGGAATGTTAGTTGTGTGGGTGTAATTTTTGTTGCCTATGTACTATAATTATTAGTCTACAAATACTCATACTTGTTAGACCTATATAATCCTCCTGACAAACGTAACAGATAATATTTTATTGCATATCAATTAAATGTTCTGACATATAATTGGTTTAGTACCGATCAGCTGAAATGTAGAATTATTGAATATGAGAAGCGCCAGTCCGATTGTCTTGACGGTCAATATCGAATAAATTGGACCGCCGCATTTTGAGTTGAGTTAAAACGCCTTTTAACTTTAGCGTTAGTCAACAAATGCCAATAAGCCACAACTTAAAAGTTGATATCACTGTTTTGATCAAGGAGAATGACATTATTTTAAATAATAATATACCGAGGATACTGTAAATTTAGCACCGGTCCAGTGGTAACAAATCAATAAATACAGAGGTTACTGTTGTTAATGAAGGTTCTGCATATTTAAAATGTTTAAAAATTTGAAATTAAAAAAAAACAATCAATGAAAAAAAAGTTTGAATGAGACAGCATGACAATTTTGACATATAAGTAGGTGAACCTTTAAAATACTTTCCTTTTCTTGTTTAGGTGTTCTATTTTTTGCTTATTGTGATGTAATTCTTGTTTTTTTTATGCTTTGTTTATTTTTTTTTGTTTTGTTTTGATTTTTGTTTTGTCTTTTTTTTGTTTTTTGTTTTTTAGTTTTTTTTTTTTGTTTTTTTTTTTTTTTTGTTGTTGAT
>MJUU01012327.1:110924-131827 GCA_002080025.1 Modiolus philippinarum | reverse complement strand
GTCTGCGGCTTCTTCAATGCTCTGCTCCACCTTCTCAGCCAGCTGATCTTTCTTCAGCCGGGAGATATTGGTGATCCCCCTCCGCCTCGCCATCGCCTTGAGCTGAGCCCTGATAAATACTTCCCGGCGCTTGAATTTCCGGTCGGTCGCCGATTCAATGAGCCGCACCAAATCCATCTTATTCTTCCTGCTATATCTCTTCACCCCTTCCTCCTTGGCGATTTTCCTCAGTTCCCTCATGGTCTCGACCATCCTAAATTTCCCTCCGATCGGCTGGTCGGCATCGTCTCGCCGCTCGGTATGCCTACAGCAAAGCCCATCTTTCCCCGGTTTGCCCTTGCAAAGCTGCCCCTTCTTCCTTTTCAGTGGGGTATTGCAGAATTCCTGCATTTGGGGGGATGAAGTTGGTCTGCTATCTTCGCAGACGGAATCTTCGAAGCGATCCATGATTGTCTTGGATGGCATGATTTTATTTATACTATTAAAATTTGGAAAATTTTTTATGTGATCTGATGATTTTTCTCGATCACCAGAATTTTGCATAGTGTTACTATTTATAGGATTTCGACCGGTATTTATATTACCTAATCCAAGTGGAGGTTTGGGGATGGTCAGGAAAATTTGCATATAGCCAAAATAATTTGCTAATTTTCCCCCGGTATACCTTCGGACCCTGCGAAAATTATTGAAATCTCATCAGGAGCCTATTTCAAGAATTTTGGTAAGATTCTTTCTCCTTTCCTTAGTCTCTGGTGCGAATAATTTGCGAAAATGCCATTTCCCCGAAAATAAATCAGGGGAGGTAATTCAGTAAAAATTACGCCAGAAAAATAATCTTTTCCGACGAGGTATTTCCCCATCGGAAAAGACCTTCCACGCCCTGGGGCCTTGCCTCCAAGCACTTTTCAGCATCCCCCGATTCGCTCCAGGCCCATTTGCATCCCAAATCTCAAAATTTGGGGTTTGATGCAGGATTTCTGCTTGAAAAATGGCTTTGGGGCAGAACTCTCATTATGACACTACTTACCTGATATCAGTATATGGATGAACATGACAATCCAAACATTTCAAATACTTTATTTACAAATATACAACAGTTCAACATCGACAAGAATCAGATAAATTCCAAACAGAAAAGTAACTTTAATCCAAATCATATTGCCAAAATGTGTAAACGCCAAAGAGCTCAAGGTTGAAACGTTAGCTTTCAGGCGAGCGACAGTCCAAATCAGACTGCTTTTAGAATGTATATGAGCCAAAAAATCCTCGAAGTTGAAAGACTAGCTTTCAGGCGAGCTGCATTCTAATTCAGACTGCTTTTTGAAAGTGGGGTAAGAAAATTACATCCGCTACTGAAAAATGAAAGTCGAACATATCTATATATGTCTTATGTAAATTACACAAGAAAAGTCAAGAAAGAAATTTAAATTTTCAAAGTAAAGACAAATGATTAATGAAATCAAATATTAAACATAATAAATATTAAATAAACACAATTACTGTCAATTGTAATACTAGTATGTCCTTTTGATTAATATTATAAATCGAATGATCTAAACATCAGAAACACAAAAAGTCCAAATTCGTCAAGGAAGATAATCACATCCATCACAATTATATACCTTACCATTTGATACCTTTCAGAAAAGTTAATAAAAATCCATTATGGATGAGGTCGGATTTTGCAACAAGCATTAGTAGTAGAACGGGTTATCCTAGATCAAAATTTGACGAGGAGCCCCGTTGTGCATTCTTTGTAAAATATTTCTGAAATACCTTAATTTTCCCTAACTCAGAACTCTAACTCTAACAAAACCGTAATCCAATCTTAACTACCCTTTTGTTTTTGACTACACCCAAACTATATCATTTGTGCTACTTCTGTACCCTTGTGACCTAACCTAACCTTTGACCTCAACCTTTTGCTGTAGTATCGTTAGATAAGCAGTAATGTCTTTATTCAGATATGGTATGACTTAATTTATCCCAACTTAACTTGATGTATATAACTGTAACCATAATGTATATAACAATAACACAAATGTATACCACAGTAACCCTCCTCCTAATGTATATAACAGTAACCCTTATGTATATAACAGTAACCCTAATGTATATAACAGTAACCCTTATGTATATAACAGTAACCCTAACACTAATGTTTATAACGGTTACCCTAATGCTAATGCATGTAACCCTACCCTAAATGATAACCTAGACCTAATACCTTATTTTACACCTTAACCTGAACCCAACAATAATTCAATCTTAACCTTACCCTAACAATGACGTTAAACCTTACCTTAATCATTAATCATCTTAACCTGAAGCTCTTGCAGGTAGCCCTTAACGTAGACACTAGCTCTTACCATAACTAATACTAACACAATATCTAACCTATATATTCATAGCCCTGAAACAACCCTGAACCTAACCTAACCCTGCCCCATGTCAATTTAAATATAATCCCTACTAACTCTTGATTAGTATACTACTAAAACTAAACACTAATCTTATTTTAATCACCTATTCCTAGAGCTTTATTACTAAGCCCTTAACATAGACACTAGTTCTAACATTATAGCATTACCCCAAGAACTAACCTTAATCTAATACTAACACAACCTCTACTCCTATGTTCATAAGCCCTACACAAACGTGAACATAACCTAACCCAAACCTCACTTCAATCTTAACATAACCCTAACATTAACCCTTACTTCACGCAAATCTTAACCCTAAACATAACCTTAACCATTAGTACTATCCGAAACCTAATTCTTACACAACCTTTGATTCTTAGCTATTTGTAAGCCCTAAAGTAACCCTTAATCCTAATCTAACCTTAACCACCATTCAATCTTAAAACTACCTTAACACTAACATCCAACCTTTCCTTAGTCACCTTAACATGGAGTTCTAGCACTAAGCCCCTAACAATGACCATAACCCTTAATTCTAACCTAACCTTAACCACAATGCAATCTTAAAACTATCTTATCACTAAGGTTCAACCTTACCTTAATTACCTTAACATAGAGTTCTAGCACTAAGCCCCTAACAAAGACCCTAACGCTAAGTCTCATCATCTGTCCTTATTTTCACCTGATATTAACACAACCTCTAATCCCAATTTATTCATAAATCGTAAACCAATTTTAAACCAACCCTTACCCTTACTCTAAATACCAATCCTAACAAACCCAATCGTAATAATGCATGATACCCAAATACTTTTGTATTTGTAAGAATTCTATCTTACACAAATAATCCAATGATTTAAAACTTTAACCTGAAAATGTAATTTTATCATTAATGTATAACCCAAATAGAAAAAAAGATAACCGGAAACACTTACAACGGCCGAAAAATACAGTCACATGCCACAAGGTAACAAGGAACTGCACAAGAAAAAACCCACAATACAAATACAAAAGACAAACGTAAATAACCGGATAGGAACTCGGGGCAGCCGGACTTGGTACCGGCACTCACAAAAGCCATCGGTAGGGTTAAACCGGTTTATGGGTACCCAAACCCTTATTTTTACAACGAAGCAATCTTAAAATAATCCAAACCAAACTCTAAGATTATCAGTAACACTTTTCTAATCATCACATTTCCCTAACACAAATATGACCACCCTAATCCTAAAATAACCATAGCTAAACCCAACTCTGACCATACTATGTTCAAATATTTCACATAACCCTAACCCTTACTACATAATGATAATATAGTTCCAATAGCTTTAATGGTAAAGGTTATGTTTGGGGTCAAGATTTGCGTGTAATAAGGGTAAGTGTTAGGGTTGTGTTAAGGCTGAAATGAGATTTGGGTGAGTTTATGTTCACGTTTGTGTTACGGCTTTTTGAACATAGGAGTAGAGGTTGTGTTAGTATTAGATTACGGTTAGTTCTTAGGGTAATGCTATAATGTTAGAACTAGTTCTATGTTAAGGGCGTAGTAATAAAGCTCTAGGTTTAGGTGGTTGAAATAAGATTAGTGTTAGTTTTAGTAGTAGCGTAATCAAGGGTAAGTAGGGAATATGTTTAAATTGACATGGGGTTAGGCTTAGGTTAGATTAAAGGTTTTTTCAGGGCTATCAATATATATAGAAGGGTAGGAGATTGTGTTATAATTAGTTACGATAAGGACTTAATGTTAAGGGCTACGTGCAAGAGTTTCAGGTTAAAATGATTAAGGTAAGGTTTAACGTTATTGTTTGGGTAAGGTTAAGATTGAATTATTGTTGGGTTAAGGTGAAGGTGTAAAATAAGGTATCATTTAGGGTAGGGTTACTGTTATATGCATTAGCGTTAGGGTAACCGTTATAAGCATTAGTGTTAGGGTTACTGTTATATACATAAGGGTTACTGTTTTATACATCAGGGTCAGGATTACTTTGATATACATTCGTGTTAAGGTTACTATTATATACATTAGGGTAACTGCTCTAAACATAAGGGTTACTGTTATATACATCAAGTTAAGGGTAAATAAATTATGGATAGGCTTAGATTTAGGGTTAGAGTTTAAGGTATAGGGTTAAACTTAGGGTAATGCTTGGGTTTGGATAAAGTAAGTAATACCATATCTGAACAAAAACATTACTGTTAATCTAACTACACTACAACAAAAGGTTGAGGTCAAAGGTTAGGTTAGGTCACAAGGGTACAGAAGTAGTACAAAAGATATGGTTAGGATGTAGTCCAAAACAAAAGGGTAGTTAAGATTGGATTATGATGGGGTTAGAGTTAAGATAAAGAAAAGACGAATGGAAACATCATGGACAGAATTACGACGAGACCAGTGACAACACCTTGAACAGGTGTGACCAAAGCGTAAGACGAAATCAATACCTTGGATAGGTGAGATCAAAGCTGGAGGCGAGACTAAAGAAGAAAGCAAGATCTATGAAAGTACTTTGAATAGAGGTTGGGCAAGTCATACGGGACCAGGCCAAAGGTCAATGACACACTAGAGTACATCAACATCTTGTCAATGGATTCTATTTTTAGTAACACCAGGGGTCAAAAGTCAAATCCACAGCTCATTTGCATATTTTAGAAAAGAAAAGGGTAAAATGAAAATATTGTAAAAAAAGCACTATGGGCTCCTCGTCAATGGATTCTTTTTTAGTAACACCAGGTGTCAAAGGTTTATTCCACAGCTCATTTGCATATCTATAGGGACTATTGTGGTATTTCAGAAATATTTTACCAAGAATGCACTACGGGGATCCTCGTCAATTTTGGTCTAGGGTAAACCGTTCTACTACTAGCATTCTTAACTAACGGACGTAACCATTACGTCATGGAGGCGCCACCTTAATTTTGTAATTTAAATACTTATACTTCAAAATAACAATGCATAATCTATAAATTTTGAGAAATAATAATAGTTTCTGTGGTACATTTAGGTACAAAATAAGTGTACTGTATTGAATCTAAGAGTCATCTTTTCCCACACTCGTACACAGGTATAATAGCCTCTACGCCTTTGGCGTCTCGGCCTTCACCTGTGTACTCGTGCGGAAAAAGAAGCCTCCCAGATTAAATAAAGGACACTTCTTTTGTTTAAACCCTACGGTATCTTATACTTACTAAGTTACAATTCCTTTTGAAATGACTGTACAAAGTCGGGAACATAAGCGTTTGCAATTTGCTTGTGGTTTGTCATTTGCACTACGGGGCTCCTCATCAATTTTGGTCTAGGGTAACCCGTTCTACTACTAGCATTCTTAACTAACGGACTTAACCATTACGTCATGGAGGCGCCACCTTAATTTTGTAATTTAAATACTTATACTTCAAAATAGCAATGCATAATCTATAAATTACGAAAAATAATAATAGTTTCTGTGGTTCAATTTAGATACAAAAGAAGTTAAGTGTACTGTATTGAATCTAAGAGTTATCTTTTCCCACTCTCGTACACAGGTATAATACCCTCTACGCCTTTGGCGTCTCGGCCTTCACCTGTGTTTTCGTGCGGAAAAAGAAAGCCTCCCAGATTTGATTAAGGACACTTCTTTTGTTTAAACCGTACGGTATCTTATACTTACTAAGTTACAATTCCTTTTGAAATGTCTGTAAAAAGTCGGGAACATAAGCCTTTGCAATTTGCTTGTGGTTTGTCATTTGCCCGTTGGATTTCGACCCCGAACAATTCAACTCAATAATTTTGTTATTACCATTTATATCCCTCACCATCTTTCTATCGAAATAGGGACTGTATGTCTCGTCCAATTTTGGGACTTCCGGGTACATAATTTGTACCCGAAAGTTTCGTTTTTAACAGAAAAATATGACGTTTCAAGCAAAAAATAAGGACGTCATAATCTCACAACGTCATGTTTTGGCGGGAAACGTTTTCAAATTTGAATTTTATCGTAATTTCTCGGTGTCATATGACGAGACTTACAGACCCTATTAATAATATACCTGTTATGAATAAAAAAAACAGAAGTAACAGTGAATTTATTTTCTGCATGTAGCTATTTCAACAACTTATGTCTCTTCGGTGAAGATCAAATCAAAACATTTTGAAATCTATAAACTAAAATATGTGTATAAGCTGATAGAGGGCAAATTACCAAATCGAGCGAACTAGAGAAACCAAAATCAATTAAGGACAGAGCTATGCAAGAGGGAGATACTCCTTAGTTTAAAAAAAACAAACGTTCTTTATATTGCAAGTTTCCAAATAAAATCGGTTTTCGGGCCAGCACCGAGGTTCTAGACTACTGGACTGGTGAATACCCTCGGGGACTATTTGTCCACTAGCAGGGGTATCGGCCCAGTGTAATAAATAAGAAAATACCAAAGTTAACTGGGAATTTAGTTTCTGCTTGTGGCTATTTCAACACGAATCATAAATAAAACAAAAGTGAACAAAGGGAGTAACGCCATAAAAAAACTAAACCCATAAAAACCATTAAGCGATATCATCTAAAACACCAATGCAATTGTCACATTGACTGACAATCCTAATCATATCAAAGATAAGAATGTTCTTCTCAATGTGATTATCGAACAATTGGTACTTACAGTGTCAGAATGAATTATTAAAAAAAAAATTAAAACGATTATTTTTGAGTTGCCAATCTGAAGGATTGCAACTCTTAGTTTTCCTAACTCTTCCTGAATGAGAATTAATAATATACTTCAAGAAAACCCCTTTCAACCTCAACTCTGATTGGATATTGTAGAAAATAAAGCTTTGTTGATTGATCGATATTCATATCCTGTATACTCTTTACATGCAAGAAATATCAACTTCCGTCAAAAAAGTTCGAATAAATGTACAAGTATAACCAATGTGTGCCTCTTATTCTCTGTATTGATACAGAAATTATCCATGCAATATTTCTTTCAATTGCAGTTTGTGGACGGCTTAACACATTTTTAATTGTTTAATGCGCTTGAATATACTGAGGCTTCCAGATTGTAACATTCCAAATACTTACTCGATATTGTGATAACATGTAAACAAAAAAGATATTCTTAATATTTACTGTGTTCATTTAATTCTTTTAAAAGATATGATCTCTGTAACATTGTGTAGGTGAACCCATTGTCTAATGTGAAATTGTCAGTGGAAATTATTATCTAATGAGAGTTTGGCTTTTTATATGGAGAAATTAAATGTTGATGGAGTGCAATTACCTGATCAAACAATGTACTTTAATGTAACAACATTCCTAGATTTTATTACATACATTTGCAACAATTTATGTTTAAAATCAGTAATGAATGGTATTCCATTCACTGTGATTCCATTGAAGAAAACACCATGCATTGTAAAGATATCTTGATAATCTGCACTGTATTTAATTGACCATAAAATTTTATGACAAGTCTATACTGCAGCATGAATGACATTTTATGTATCTTGTTTATTCTGTACTTGTCACTAACCTTAAATTTAATGGATTTTGCATTGTTTTCTTTTCTCTATATTGGCAACTCTCAAGACTTTCAGTCTTTGATTCATAACTGATTTCCATTTTTTGGGACGGCTACGCACCTTAAGCTCCATCCGAAGGGGTGTAATATATCTCAACTGGTACGATTATCACCCGTTTGTACTAATCTTGACAAGTTTAAGGAACGTAACCTTACTATTACATTCAAACGTCTACAGTGAGGTTACATTTTTTCATAACCGAAAAAAAAGCATCACTAAAAAGATAAAAGTAGATAACGATTAGAACTCGGGAGGGCCGGACTTAGTACCGGCACTAGTAAAAGCCAGTGGTAGGGTTAATCGAATTATGGGTACCCAAGCCTTCCTACAGTATAATAAACATACGAATTAAACCCAATTGAGGCACGAGGTAGACTGCTAACTCCATGATCACAATCTTGAAAAGAAGAGAAGGAGCAAAACGTTATTCTGAGAATTGGTAAAATAAAGTAGTGCTCGACGCTGAACTGTGTCTGTTTTAAACCTATAGTATTTTTGTACGCAGAATCAAAGGGCATATCCATAAATAAATTTTTGATAGTGTATTGTTTTAATACGAGTTTGCAGTGAATGAATACAAAATCATTTTCTATTTTGGTTGGTCCTTACCAAATTTTACATTTTTAATCAAGCAATAAGTATATATAAGAACATGATAATCCCCTTATTCGTAAATAATACTTATCACGAAGAATAAGATAATCGTGTTCTTACAATTTTAGAATACTGAGAAGTGATCAAGAAATATTACAATAATCAAACCTTTTAGCCCATTCTTTCTTTGTCTCGTAGTGTTTAATTATTTTCATATACCACAGTTTTAAATGCCAAAAGGCATACTGTATAAAAAAGATTTGCCTTTATTAGGCTATTGACTGTGTGTGTATTACCGTAACATCGCCGTAGGCAATACTGCAAATAAGTCTAGTCAAAACGTATATTCCTTACGTATCACAGAACGTGTATTCCTTACGTATCACAGAACGTGTATTCCTTACGTTTCACAGAACGTGTATTCCTTACGTATCACCTTCGATTTGCGCAATTCACTCACTAGTGTATAATAAAATGCACATCATATCAATTTTACAAAATTTTACGTATTACGCAAAGAAAATCACGTCATATTCATTTAAAACATTTCCCATCGTTTTCCATTATTTCACTTGATGCTCCTTGGAACGTTTACAAGTAATCTTAATATTAATGTACATTTTTGTATTTTCATCATTTATTTCATACCTTTTATACTCTGATTAAATAACATTTTGTGAATACAGAATGATTTGACTTGATGTCTGGCATGGTCGACTTATTGGCAATAATTAACTATACTGATCCTTGACAAAGAAAGAGTGGGCTAAATGGATTATTCAATGCCTGGTTATTAGTATATGAAAAAGAATGGTTTTCGGCTTCGCCTCAAACCATTCTTTTTCATATACTATCACAAGGCATTAAATAATCTATATAGACACATAATAGATAAACTAATTTAACCCTATTTGACTTCACCCATGCATGCCATAATCGAATTCATTAAGGTCTATAGAGAGTTCTGAGTGTGATAAAAATGGGCGTTATAAATATATTAGAAAATAATCACTCCTCCTCGACCAATGAAAAGTCTTTCATTTGGAGCTTTAATTCTTTTAAATCACACTTTTCTTTGTGATTCTAGAAGGCTATAGGCAGACTCTTAACATCTTGAATAATAATAATAAATAACAATAACAATAATAATAATAATAATCATAATAATAGTAAAACTTTTATTTTAATTATAATATAAATAAAATTAGTTTGGAAGATCATTTTAGCATCCACTTTGCTTGAGATTCACTTCAAAAATGAAATTCATTATTTTTAAAGGATGGTGAAGAGAAGATATCTTCAAATATCTTTTCTAACCTAATAATTGTTCATTTTATATTCAATCCTTTACGTATATCTGGATATACAAGTAATACTGCTAAAGACAACTTGTGAAGTGACAAATAAAGAATTTATGTCATATTAGTTCAATAGACCATACTTGATAACACAAATGGTTGAATTTAATCAAGTCATAACTGATTTTGAATATATCCTATAAAATATCTTGCAGGAGTGATAATGTTCTAAATTGGTCAAACAATGATTTGCCATGTTTTATGTACTAGTACTATAAACACATCGGCTACGCCTCGGAGGTTATAGTCCATAAAACATGGCAAGTCATTGTTTACCCTATACATAAGATATATACTAGTATTCATTATGTAAATGGAAAGTTTTGAGCTATCAGAAGAAGAGATGATTTAACGTTGTTGCCTAGCCAAGATTTGGATTAAACCATCTTGAACTTTCATATTATGAAACTTGATGCACAAAATGTGTTGACAGTAGGTATGTCTTTATGCGGGGATGGGAATGGGTAGGTGATTTCCGGTTTTTTATCATTACAAGATCCTGACTCCCAGGACATAATTTGTGATCACCTCAATATATTGACTTAGACTTTAATCATTCAAAATGTGTAATTTAACCATGAAAGTATTCTTATATGTCTTCCCTTTACACCGTCGGATACAGCCGTCCAAAAATGGACATTCCAATAGGTAGTCCAGAAATGGGCGTTAAGGCTTCTTTTTTTATCAATTATATTCAAACAAAAAAATCAGGTACAGAAAAAAATCGACTTAAGATTTCTTATTTAACATTGTCCATTGTCCATTTGTATATGAAAAGCCTTAAGCAGTTTTAAGCTATTGACTCTTACAAGTAAGAACATGATTTGTTACGTTGTTCACAAATAAGACAGTCGAAATCCTGTTATCTGATTGGTCGAGAGCAATTTACTATATTCTAATTCATTTTACGATCCTTACGATATTCCTTCATTAACTGAATACTTTTAATTGAATATTTTGTTTCATGTTGGTGTAAAATGTGTTATGTCCCTGTCCATACAAAGCAAGGGGCTTGACGAGCTGTAAACTGCGAGCAATACCATTCATCACTTAATATTGATTCATTCGAATTTTTGTGCTTCGAATGACTGTCAAGATGTAGTACAACAATATAAGTGATACTCCATTGCTAAGTTGTTAACCTTGTCTTATTTTCTGTATAGTATTTCATTGTTTATTTATAGCAGGGTGACGTTAAAAGTCTGATGGCATATTAAGACACTGATATTAATTTGGATTTCGGAAGCATAGAGGGATAAGCTTTGTGCCCAAATTTTATTCTTTTCGTTCTATATTTAGTAAGGAAAAGGATGCTTTATTTAAATTACATTCGAGATGTCGAAGACCCAGTAGTTGAAGCAATAAAATAAATTTTGGCATGGTGGTTTTAATTTTTTATCAGGTAAATGAAACGGGAACTCTTGCATAAATAAAGTAATGACATTTCTGTCTCTGTCTTATGTAGACCCCGATGTAGATTATTATTATGTTAATTGCATTTAACTTCTTGGAACAGTTTAATATAAAATATCAAAATTTTGCATGTGAGGGCGTTTGTGTGTGTGTGTCCATTATTATCTGTCTGGAAATGGCCTAAGTTGTCTTAGGTTCCTGAAAACTAATGTGTTATGGAAAAGAATATTTTGTTCTGCCTCAGTGTACAAGATATGTCGCGAAAATGAGAGAAAATTCTTGGAGAGAACTTATCCATGTCGACGATTCAGTCTAAATATAACGGAAGCCCAGGGAATTGTTCCATGTCTAAAACTGTTGGTAACAACGCAGTTGCCTTTTGCCTTATTGTTGTTTTGTTTTCTTTATTTTGAAGTCGCTTTCATGGAATAATCCCGTATATATTATAGTAATATCTGAAGTCCACGCTTAGTGACGATCTTTAGCACGGGTTCATTCGGGAATCAGCATTCTTGCAGCATCATCAACAAACATGTTAACAGAAAGTAAGTCTTTAGTGTACTTCATGTTGTCTATATCTACAAAGTAAGTCTACCATTTTCACCCAACAGTTATTTTTAAGTAAAACTAATATATTAACTAGTATGTCAATTGTTCGATGAACAATTGATAGGTCTATCCGGAAGTTGTGCCATAATGCTCTCATTTCAGATTAACCGATTAAACTAAGACACTATATATATATACCTTTAATATGTACATTTATCAATATACATTGACGTAAAACGAAAGTTTTTGTTGTCCATGATACTTTGATATTGACCTGATTTTGAAAGAAACATCTTCCTGTACTTTTTTGTATTTAATACATTATTGTTACTAAAATGGTAAGCGACAAGCAAAAGAAAACCGGAAATCGATTGTCGAAAATCAGTTTTTGGTCAGTAGGTTCCAAACTGTTGGTTTAATCACCCTTTCCTTTGCTACAAATGTAGATCGTAACAGGACACACATTTTCTCCAGCATTTTATCTACTATCTATTACTGTTTTTGAATACATCAAATAGCAATGTCTCATATCAAAGTTCAAAGTTTTGTAGCAATAACTCGTATCACCTACACATGTTTGTTCAACGCAAAGGCCTCATATCAATATATAGGTGGCCTGAATTAATTGGACCGACCCCTCAATTGTTCTTGGAACAACCGAGGTTCTAATTTTATCAGCTTCGCTGAAGTTTTCATCTGAATGTGCACAGCAAATGGTCGAAAATATTATATAAATACATTTTGCAGAACAATGATTTAAACACACGAAAAGTTTGTCTGTTTTAATACTTACTAGTTTTATAGCAGATTTATTAAGTGCATACGTTTTCACAATTAAAAGAATTTATTTAAGAATATGCTGAAAGATATTTTCAATGTTGATAATTTTGATAAATGAAAAACTGGGCAGTTATTTATTTTATTTCATGATTTTCTACAAATTGTATTATTTTTATCTCAAAAATGTGCAGATGTTACACAAGGCTTCATATTTCCAAATACTATTAAAATACAGTAGTAAAATATATCGTCCTTTGCTGCCATTGTTTCTATTTTTATCGCTGTGCCATGTTATTGTTGTCATACATGTATTAGTGGCTGGGTTACAGAAAGTTCAAATGTAAGACACTAGACTTCACCGGGCAAAAGACCTCATCGGTCAATAGACCTCATCGGGCAATAGACCTCATAGGTCAAAAGACCTCATCGGGCAATAGATCTAAGTGGTCAATAGACGTCATCGGTCAATAGACTCCATCGGTCAATAGACCGCACTGGTCAATAAATTCCATCGATCAACAGACCGCACTGAGCAATAGACCTCATTGGGCAATAGACATGCAGGGATATGAAAANATAACACTGAGTAGCCAGAAACACAATAAGTTAATTATAAATGTTTATAATTTTTAGGTAAAGATTTCCCGTGGGAGAGATGTTTGCTCTCTATATTTTTCAGTTATGGTGTACTTGTGCATGAGAGAATTTCTCATATGGATATACTATTCATACTTTCAACGTAATCCAGACCACCTGTTTTAAGTGCCCACATCTCACTATTTTATTACACCAATTTTTCTTACATTCGACTTGATGAGTGCCCTGTGTTTGTCTATATGTTGTAATCGTCCACTAGCTTAAGACACTAGTGTTTTTGTCTGCCAAAGGATGACAGTGATTGTAAGAGCACTTTGCGAGTTTAATTGATGTTTGTTGACAATCCCGCACCCATGACCAATGAAGACATGGAGACGATTAGCAAAGACTTCCGCTTAAACCGGTGCTAGGGGCTTCTTGAACTTACTATGAGGTATGAGCAAAGCTCATTGTTGATGGCCTCATAGTGACTTCAAGATGAAGAACAACAATAAAAGCGTTGTTCCTTTGCTTGTTTTTTACCGTGAATTTGTAGAGACTTTGTCTCATGTACATTAACTCCATATCCTTTTATTCACAATTTTTTAAAAGGGGTGAAAATTGATTTCTTAGTAATGCTTGGATAATGATTGGAGGGATCATTTCGGTGACTTCTGTGTTTGAATCCAATTACAGTCATTATTTGTTTTGATTTAATTTTCAATAATTGGTATCAAAATTTATTACGTTATACAGAATCAAAATAACTATTGTGAAATGTACTTAATGTTTCTTAACTTCTACGGGGGGGGGATATAAGTGTTAAAAACATGTTGTTTTCATTAGTGTTCTTCTGTAATCCATGTGTAATTGTATGTCAAACAAAACAAATAAATCAATAAAGTGTGCACATGCTTTACTTTTGTCGTCTGCTAAATATCAATTTTGACACCCAGCTGATCAAGTTTCAGTTTACTTAGTAAACACGAAACCACAATTTAGATAATTTGACAAGCAGATCATTTATCATTTAAATCAGTAGCTGGATTTGTGTAGACATTTTATTTTAAGGAACTGATGTCATCCCTTTTAAAGTGACCAATAAACCTTTGACCCCTACATTTTTGAATGTAAAACATATCAACTAAATACAATGATATAGGTCCCACATACCTAATTCTTACACATTCCGAAATTTCCCCAAATAATTGTTCCAAGAAAAGTAACAAAACTTTGCAAGCCCTTATCATGAAAACGGTCCATCCACCAACATTCGCCCATATGAACGAAATATCTGTCATAGCCTGACAAACATTTTTCCCATTACAATTCACTACCTATTTATTACCATTTCCGAATAATATCACAAAACATGTTTAGGGAGTTTTCTAAAATAACCCCCTCCCCTAATAACGAAACGACCCAAGACGGATACAATCATAACTTCAACAGAAACTACAAAACCCCACCAAATTTATCGACCTACACTTACCCACTTAGACACCTCTGTGAAAAGAAGAAAAACATTTTTTTTTACAATTTTACAATCCCAATAATGTCTATCCGTTGTACCGGATAGACCTTAACTACTGTGTTTACCTTTTGTAAATTTTTTAATAACGTGGGAGTGGTCACTGGTACAAACCTTATTACATATCTTAAATACTGTGTTTGTTAAGTCTCCCAAACGAAGTTTGGGAGACTTATTGTTTTTGTTGCGTTTCTTATTATTATTCTTCTTTCTTTATTCTCGTCCGCATGAACTTGTCCGAAACAGATCTCAGAGACCATATGACCTAAAGCTTTCAAATTTTGTAGGATGTTAGCCCAATATATCTAGTTGTGCAACATCGAAAACTTTTTCAGATAGGGGTCCATTAAGGGTACTTTTAGGGGGCTCAAAAAAGGGGTGGGGTCCTCCATGTTAACCCTACGGGAAAAATGAAATTTTGATTTTTTTTTCCTTTTACAGCTATTATGTATTAGTTAGGTTATAAGGGGAACCCCTGCTCAAATGTTTTTTGAAAGGGGGTTTTATAATGCCCAGAAATCCGATATGGGAGTTCGTTTGGGAGACTTTTGTGTTTCGCTTGCGAACACAGTTATATCTTGTTTGTTTTATTTTTTTTAATAAGGTGGGAGTGATCACTGGTACAAACCTAGCCGTAGAACATATGAGAACAGATCAAGGAGGCAAAGGAGGAATTATTGTTAATATGAGTTCAGTGGCAGGTAAGTTATTACTTAATTGTATGGTGTTTGTTATTTACTCCGGTTGATTTATAGATTTAGTCATCTATTTTGTATTTTTGCTGCGTTTATCTAATGCAGTTTGAGTTTTTCTTTCATATACAGATCCTCCTTTTATGTCACCTGGCTCTGCCATATGATCTTTTGCCATCATTTGGCGTCTGTTGTCCGTTTGTTCGTCCATCGGTATCTAACTTTCAAAAATCTTCTATGAAACAACTGGGCAAAATAAACCAAACTTAAACTGAAGCATTATAAAAATATTTTATTTGCAATTTGTAATTTTTATGTCCAAGGTAAAACAAAATGATCGTCGTTAGTAGAAATAGAATAAATAGGTTAATTGCATCTTTTTGGCTTATAACTCAAAAATTGTTAGAGATGTCAAAAATCTGACAAAGTTTAAATAATTAGCATGATGATATCTACTTATCCTGTAATTTTTAAGAAAATCTGATGACCCAATTAAGAGCTATGCCCCTTTCCGTGAAATTTCAAAATGATGTTATTTTTTTTATTATAAAAGCAATAACAGATAGGGTTTAAGTTGGTCGAGTTTCTACCTCACCCAAGGAGGGTGCAGCGAAGAACTTTGTTAAACATTTGCCCTTATGCAGTCTGAAATCCGGTGGTATTTAAACAATAGAATATGAACTCTCCTTTAGAAACGAAATGTCGATTACAACGTGTAACTCGTTGTTAAGACCTGATAAAAGTTACTTATAACATGAAAATTTATACTCTGTTATCACTACAAAAGTCAAGTTGTCTGAATTTACCAATTTTTGTCTGAACTTGTCTGAAAAATTACTCGACATTATTTAATGTCTGATTTTGTGCTTAATTTTTCTCGACAAATTCTAAACTGTATTAATTTTGTCTAAATATTTCTCGACACATTCTTGACAGTCTGAATTTGCATGAAAAATTCTTGATAAAATTCTCGACATTCTTAACATTCTCTATTATGACTGAAAGTTCTGGACAAATTCTTAATTGTATTAATTTTGTCTTAAAATTTCTCGACACATTCTTGACAGTCTGAATATGCATGATAAATTCTTGAAAAAATTCTCGACATTCTTAACATTATGCATTATGTCTGAATTTTCTCGATATATTCTCGATGTTCTTAATTTTGTCTATTTTTTATTATTTATCTTTTATGTTTTAACCTGTATTCTTGGCTAATTTTGCTAGAATTGTGTTCCATTTCTATAATTATGTAAAATCACCCTTTAATACATTCTTATTTAGTATTTATGTTAGAAATAATAACATTTTAATTTCAATTATATCACAAAACCATGATGAAAGTCTTGATAATACAAATAAGGCATCAAATAAGTAAAGCAAAATAAAAACATTAAAAATGCAATGGAAACATTTATGGTTTCTTCAGGTTCACTCAGATTGTCAACTTTTCAAGAAATTTTTTTCCAAATGTTGTAAAAACACAATTGCTTCAAAAAATGTTTCAATTTTTTAAGAGCATACCTACTTATTATTATGCGAAAATGTTAATGTATGGGTATTTTGTGGTGTTTCCTGATAAATAACAAACACTTTAAAGTTCAATTTACTTGCATGTATTTCAATTATTTTCACAATTACAAAAAAATTGTGTTGTCAACATTTATCATAGTAATTATCTCTATTCATGGATAAAACTATTTATAAATAATACCCTTTCCCAAAATGAAATTTTTCCTACATTATATAAATGCATATATAATTTGCTTAACTTATATTTTACATTTTTTCTGTTATCAGTTTTGAGATTTACACTACATGTACATGTATAAAGGAATAAATACAAACATTAAAAACACCTCCAATAAGCAAAGATTGTCACAGGTGAGTGATATTGTCTCAGGTAAACCTATTCATCAATCCTTTTATTGTTCAAGTGCAATATACAAGCAGTGTCACATTATGTATAGAATATACAAATCTTATACCTTTGAAGACTCATCAGTCTCCTAATTTGGTAATGCTGTTTAATTGTTTCCCAATCCTGGATTAATAAATTTAATGCATGTCATTTGTAAGAAGACCCCCCCCTCCTGAACATTTTTGATATTTGCGGATAGAGAAAAATTTTATGAGGCAAGCTAATAAGGAGGGAAACCTTAGAACTGCTGTAGGCATCTTTAAATTTCTGCTGTTAATATTCTAAATTGACTATACTGCTGTCTCATTGTCCTTGTTTGGACAAATAATTTAGATACCCTTCAGAGACTTTTACCTTAGTTGTATCTTTATTATTTCAATTTAAATTCTGGGTATGGGATTAAATATTATACTTGAAACAATGATCAAATATTATACTTGAAACGATGATCAAACTATTCAGGAATGGTATGAATAGAGATGACTCTTCATTCAGTTTGAGTTGTAACAGACCTAAAATATAGATAATTGCCGAATGAGCAATTACTTGGATTTAAAAACTGAATGCGCTCCCCTATGATTACTTGCCCAGACAGAGGATCATATTTGTGTGGAATTAATCTGTACATTGTCTGCTTAATTCTAGCAAGGTATTTTTATGTGCCAGCTAAAATGATTTTCTAGGACAGATTAAGTACTCGTATGTAGAAAAGCAGATACAGCATCAATTAACTGCTCATCAAATGGCAAAGACATATCAAATGGTTTATAATTTGGTGAGGATATGTAACTTGCACAAAGTGCATATTTATTTTTATATTAGTTCATTTAGGTTGTGACCTTGGCCCTCTGGATAAATGCATAAGAGGGGTACTTGTATATTGCACACATATTTAATGGTATGAGTTGGCAGTAAGAACCCCTTTTTTATAAGTTTTTGAAATTTTATTATTTTTAATAAATTAATTTCTATTCTGATTTATTTAAGATTTGCAATTTCATAAGAAATTTTTCTTACAAATTATAACAAATTGTTCTTTTATTTGTCTTCATACAATCTAGACTGTATCAAACCATTTTAGACAATTGAGAATATGTCGAGACATATTTAGACACTGTTCAGACTGTCAAGAATTTGTCGAGACATATTCAGACATTGTTTAGATTGTCAAGAATATGTCGAGACATATTCAAACTCTGTTCAGACTGTCGAGAATAACTCCAGACATATTCAGACCATCAAAAATAAGTTGAAACTATTTCAGACATTGTTCATACATTTAAGAATGTGTCGAGACAAATTCATTCTCAGTTCAGACTGTCGAGAATGTGTCGAGACACAATCAGACTTATTTCATACTTTCGAGAGATGCGTCAAGACAATTAAGAATAGTGTCGAGCATTTTAAGAAATAATTAAGAAAAGTTCAGACAAAATCGAGAATTTTTAAATATAGTCAAGACAATAAAGAATGTCGAGTAATTTTTCAGACAAAAATTGGTAAATTCGGACAATTTGACTTTTGTAGTTTATATTCATATGACGTAACTTGATATTGACAAATGACATTTTTTTTAAATTTTGATATTTCTTGCATATTTTTTAATGAAAAAATGAGATTTCCCGGAATATACCTCGTCCCAAAGATCTAGGTATTTCTTTATAACGAAAATTTTCAGGGAAATATACTTTGCAATTAAATAATTATCGATTCATTTGCAAATTTTGGACTGTGTATATGCAGTGGTTTCGACGAAATAAAGTTTATAAAACGACCATTTCTACCTCGCAACCGTCCAGGTTACATAAACAAAATCGATTTTTAGCACCTGGGGTCTTTGAATGGGCTTTAACTGAAGGCACAACCTTTTCCTTGACTGAACCAATGAAATCTTGTGTTGATGATTACCTTTTGAGATCGTGGGTATAAAAGGAAAATGGCACTGTTTCGAGACGATATGGTTTTGACTAGTATCATAGAAATAATTTTGGATCTCATCGTTGCTTATGCAAGAATCGTCATTAAATTTATAAATAATAAAGTATGTTAAAAAATCTATCTGTACATATAATCTTGTCTTGGTACATGCATCTTAACGCCCTATAGCAATTGATTTTGACAAGTCTGTCCATTGAATATTTTCATCACGACAGTAAATTATAGAAGGAATTCGCATATTACCTCTTCTTGGAGGCAAGTTTAATCACTTTTTAACTACAAAGTAAAGATCTGGGAATGAAATGACGTTTTCACTAAATATTGTATTTAATTATTATTTTTTTTTTTTGAAATCTTATCATTTTGTCGATTGTCGCCATGCATTTAATTTGTTCCGAAAAAGTTATGAACACAGTAGAGTTTTTCTAGAAGGGAGATAATTTTATACCACTAAATTTCCTGCTGTATCTAAGATCTCATTTTCAAAAATGACTAGACCAATTGGAAGCAACCAATTTCACAGTATTCTTTTGTTGACTTTTGTGAAAAATGTGTCCGGCAAGGAAAAAAAAAGTTGCAAGCATTTTATTGTTCATATATAAATATTCTTTTTATTACTTACTGCAACATGTTCTATACATCAGATAAAATATACAAACAAAAAATAATAAACAGTATATTTTGTTATGCTGTACATGTGTTTCAAGGAGAAATCTCTCATCAGTAGCATTAAAGTCAAATAGAATCGAAAGCCATAATCCATAATAAAAAAAATAGTCAGAAAGAAGTATTCATTATAAAAAATGTACATTCCTATTACATCGACACACTTTTAAGGGGGACTCCTTAACTTAACAATAGTAATGGTTTAAAAATGGGAGGTAAATAAGGTAAGAAGTAAGGGACTTATAAACTTAATACGAAGAGGTAGTCTTTTGCATAGTTCTCAATAAACAGAATGATAGAGTTAAAACAAAATCTTAGAATTCAAAAAAAAAATTCTAATTCTGGTAAATGTCCTGAAACTCTCATTTTAGCATTCTACAAAGAAAGCATATGTATTTTCAGCAATCTTTATGATACAGATAACAAGATGAACCCTTGCTGTTTTTGAAAGGGGAACTGAGAATGTTTGATATCAGCAATAAATATCATCTGGATTATATTGGGAACCATATTTTTTTCTTAAATCTCGTCTACTAAATAAGTTGTAATTAATAGCTGAGCTTTTTGTTGCCAAGAAAAACCAAACCAGAAAACTGAAATTTTCGGAAAAAAAATTCTCAAACAATATTTTTTACGATAGACTAGGTTATAAGGGAAACAATTGCTCAATATTTTTTTGAAAGGGGACTCCGAATATTTAAATTTCAGCAGTATGTATCAAATAGATTATAGGAGGAACCCTGCACAATTTTGTTCTCAATTGTGATCTTTTTGGGGGTTGTTTAGCTTTCGATTGATTTAGAAACCAAACAAGAAAATGGAGATTTTAGGAAAAAAATATTCTGCTACGTTTTTTGCGATTTCAGTAATATATAAAAACTAGATTGTGAGGGGAACATCTGCCCATATTTTTT
>MJUU01012327.1:82170-109045 GCA_002080025.1 Modiolus philippinarum | reverse complement strand
TTTTTTTATGGATCATAATAGGGTCTAGCAATGTTGTTTGTTGTTGTCAAGTCATAATATTTGTAAGAAATGAAATTTTTCCATTAAATTTTCAGTTAAAAACAAGTTTTGCAGTGAAAGATGGTTGGCGACACCCAATTTTTGCTATATTGCGACACACATGATGTCTCTCCCGGTTTTAGGGAGTGAACACTGTCATTGCTTTATATATTTCTGTGTAATCTTGTATATCAAACTGTTAATCTTGGCGGGTGGGCGGGCGGCTGCCAAATGGGTACATCATTTGTCCGGAGCAAATCTCCCACAGTATTTGAGACAGGAANTTTTTATTTTGCAGATCAATTGTACATATATCAAAGGTGTGCATGGTACTTTGATTTTGATTTTTGATAATTTATGTTAAAATATCAGTTGTTGAACTTATCCATTTTTACGTAATTTTTTTAAAAATAGGTTACCCCCTTTGTCCGGAGCAAATCTCTTACAGTATTTGAGACAGGAAGTTTTTATTTTGCTGATCAATTGTACATATATTGAAAGTGTGCATGGTACTTTTATTTTGATTTTTGATAATTTATGTCAAAAATATCAGTTGTTGAACTTAGTCATTTTTACGTGAAATTTTGAACAATAGGGTACCCCCTTTGTCCGGAGCAAATCTCCTACAATATTTAAGACGGTACGTTTTTATTTTGCAGATCAATTGTACAAATATCAAAAATGTGCACGGTACTTTGATTTTGATTATTGATAATTTATGTCAAAATATCTGTTGTTGAACTTTGTCATTTTTACGTCAAATTGCACATGTATCAAAAATGAGCTTGGTACTTTGATTTTGATTTTTGATAATTTATGTCAAAAATATCAGTTGTTGAACTTTATAGTCATTTTTATGTCAAATCTTTAACAATAGGGTACTCCCTTTGTCCGGAGCAAATCTCCTACAGTATTTGAGACAAGAAGTTTTTATTTTGCAGATCAACTGTACATATATCAAAGGTGTGCATGGTACTTTGATTTCGATTTTTGATAATTTATGTCATAAATATCAGTTGTTGAACTTTATAGTCATCTTTATGTCAAATTTTTAACTATAGTGTACCCCCTTTGTCCGGAGCAAATCTGCTACAGTATTTAAGACAGGAAGTTTTTTTTTTTATTTTTTATTATTTTTTTTTTATTTTTTTTTTTTTTTTTGTAAATCAATTGTACATATATCAAAGGTGTGCAATTCTTTGATTTTGATTTTTGATAATTTATGTGTAAAATATCAGTTGTTGAACTTAGTATTTTATAAGTCAAATATTTCAAATAGGGTGTCCCATTTGTCCAGAACAAATCTCCTACAGTATTTGAGACAGGAAGTTTTTATTATGCAGATCATTTGTACCTGTATCAGTTCTTTTATTTTCCTTTTTGATTAGAATCCAAGTTGCTGAACTTTCAGAAAGAGGCTCCTTTGGTGGAAGGTTTAACATTAAAAATAAATTGAAATTATAAGTACATTTCAAATATTCAGGGTCAACCCATGTGTAAGATATATTGTCCATTTAAAAGAAAACCCGGTTTGCTGTCACATTGACAGCTTTCTTCTTGTTTGTTTTGTCTTCGTTGGTGATGTTTGTGGTACTGATTTGGTCTTGTTATAGTCTGAGCACCGAATATAGCTGCAGAGGCTATGCAAATTTTTACTTAGCACTGTATTAGGCTTACAGAAGTTGTATGCACTATGGAGTTTTGATTAGTTTTGTCTAAGGGTTAGAAAATGACATTTGACAAATTCTCTTCCTACAATTTTTCTGACGCGTGACGGGTGCTGTGAAGAGATCAGGACATGCTAACCGTTATGTAGAACGTATTGTTCCTATCCGTTGTATGTAAGCTCCTTGGTTTTAATTAATATGTTTGTATTCCTGCGTTTTGTGACTGACTAATGTCATTGTTATTCCTCTTTCTCGTTTTAGATTTTTGTTTTATTGCCGCTATTTTACAACACTCGAATATCTCAACATTCTATCTAATCTAGACCTCCACTTGGCCTTAAATGTCATTTATTTAACGTAGTTCCAGCCTAATGAAAATATCTAACACATTTTTTTCATTTTAAGATATTTTGTTGTTCTATCAAATAAATATTTTTCATTTTTTTATATTTAAGTGAGATACATTTCAGCTATCTGTTGTGGTGAAAAATCTTCATGTCACCGATTGATTAAGAAAGATATTTTATGTACTTTGCAACAAAGAAAATATAGCTAAAAATTCCTCACAGCTGAGAAAACCGGTAGTGTTAGGGATCTAAATAAGCAGTGTTCCCCACCGTAACCTTTCATTTCATCTTCACAGGAGTAATAATGACAGTGACGATATGTAATGTCCACATGAATGAAGTTATTGAGCAATCAACAATTTCATACATCTGCAAAAACCAAGAAGGCATAGGGCGAAATCTAGAATAAAAAATCCGGATATGGCAACACAGAAACAACATAAATGAAGGCAACAATATCAAGATGAAATAAACAAACAAAAAAATCATAAGGCAACATAAAAAAGATTACTAATGTGATATTGTGGCATCATGTGTGCTCCGAAAGGGTGATCCGTTTCAATGCAAAAGAGGGGATAGCAGGAAACATCTACAATGGCTGAAATTACAATTACAATCTGCCAGGGAACCCCAAAGAAAAAAACACAAGCGACAGGCGGACTTCGTTCCAGCACCAACAAAAGCCATCGGTAGGGTTAAACCGGTTTATGGGTACCCAAACCTCCCCTTTATCTTTATCAAGCATGACACTAAGATATTTAAAATAACAAGAAAACATCTACCAGTTATTTTCATTCACAACATACTAACAGTTACACTGAGTAATAATATGCATCATCTTTTAAACAATTACAATGTATATTTTCAGCTTTTAAATAATTTCAAATTTTATTTGCAGCTTTAAATAATTACAATGTTTATTTTCAGCTTTTACTCCGTTTTACTCTTCTCCAGCATACTGTGCTTCAAAAAGTGGTGTGCTAGCTTTTACAAGAGCATGGTCCGTAAGTGTCTTTACTGTACTTCAAAAAATTGGTGTACTAGGGTTTTCAAGAGTATGGTCCGTACGTTTTTATACTTAATGATAAGAGTAATACACAAGTTACTAGTACTCCCTGAAAACAGAAATTCTGAAGAATAAGCATGCATGTTAAATTTTAAATGTCCAATGTTCAATGGTTCCACCCACAGCTTAGATCATTTAAATTATGACAAGATACTCTCTGATCCTCTCTGGATCGACACCGCACACCTAGATTATAGTCGATATAGACAGTCATAGAAAGGTCTTATTTTAAAGCTTTGTAAAGAAACCATGGTACAATGTTAAATTATTTTCCCTACTGGTTGCCATTTTAGATAAGGGACGGAATGCATCTTATTTGTAATATTTATGCCTTGTTTTGCATGAATCCATCAAACGATTCTCCTGAACTTTCTACATGATCCAACTTTAAAATAAGCTCTCTTTGACAGCCATCTTGGATAAATCGCGAATCTGAAAAACACCATTTTGCTTTTGACTACCTAAAGACTAATGTATCCACGTTTAGCTCCAACTGTTTTTGTAGTTTCAAATAGAAGATATTTGAACAAATCAAAGTCATTGGGTCCAATGTTAAACTTTGTTTTCCCATCGGGTCTAATTTTAAACTGTACTCCCTGCTGGCAGACATCTTGGATTAGGATAAAAATTCTTTTTTATTGCAGGGTACCATTTAAAGACCACTGTGGACTAGTGTGGTTCTAGTTTGCTTAACAGTTTCAAAAGAGATCTTTGAAAATATTTTAAGAATCCAGTCTTAAAAAATACAAAAATACTCAAGTTGCATAATATTCAAGTTACGTTCAAATGTACGTTTTTTTGGTTATATTTTTCAAAACTATTCGCGATAGAGGTAAAGCTTAGATAGCATAAGTGTTCAGCTTGTCAAGAACTGTATTTCAACATATGTCCATCAGGTTCATGTATCATCCATGTTGGCCGCCATCGGGGAACAATGTTTAACATGGGACCCTTTTGGGAAATCTTGTAATTTGTTGTAAATTTTGTAAATCTTGTAAGTTGATATTAACTAGACATGGTAACAACATGGCCATTAAACAAATATATGGTTTTACTGCCGATCATAAATCCAAGATGGTCGATACTGCAAATTTTAGTTTAACCTTCGACCCAATTAGAAAATGTTGTAAATTGCTTATTCCTGATTGCCGTTTCACATATCAAGTTGTTTTATAAGGCATGGTAGCCTGATGCTAGGTGGGTTGATTTAAATCCTAAACTAGACGCCTTTTTGATTTTCGTTTCTCCACTAAAAAGAGTTTTATTTTCAAATTGCATGTATGTCAATGAACCCCTATGGTATAGGTTATAGGATCCAACGTTAAACTAAGTCACCAACGCTGAGCAATTATTTTAAGGAGATCAATAATGGACTATTTTGACACAGCTTGTTTCCGACTTGCAAAGTGGTTTGAAATGAGTTCTTTGAATCTGTTTTCATAAGGTCAAATGTTCAACTATGAGTCTTACTAACGGCCATTTTAAATGAAAGATCAGAACGAAAATAGCAAGTCTTGGTCAGCACCTCATAGCGATCATTATAACCGCATTATCAATTTAAAAGCAGTATAGAAATATTGCCCCGTGTCTGAAATTCGTGTTACAACACCTGAATGGTATTGACTTATCCCTGTCTAAGCATTAGGTTTTTTGAAGTAGAGTTTTCGTCATGAAATTAAAAAAGAAAGACGAAACTAATTGAATTTTCTGTGTTATTATATTTCTTTCTTATATTTATATTTTAACAGGAGAATCCAAAATGTAAAAACGTATCATTTATGTGTATTTGTCCAGAAGTAATTGCCACTGGCCTATTTAAGAATGCATCAGAAAGGTCTTTAGATCCAGTTGGTTTTAATGAAGCGAGAAAACAATTTGTCTTCACGGAGTAAGTTTTACTGTTGTGAGAAATACAAGTACAAATAAGAATTATAAACAGCATCAAACTATTATTTAACATCATGATCTTCAGGTTTGAGAAACGTGATCATTTATTGGAATGTAAGAACAACTCGACATCATTTGGTTATATATAAGATATAAATAAGAACACTGAGAGTTACTGTAGTAGAAAGTAATATGGGTTCAATGAGGACTGAATCCATACAGAAAGACAATTTAAATTTTTGCTATTTTCATTTTCAGTCTAATACCTTATCTTACAAAATTTATTCTGTTATAAGTATATTATGTTTTACAATATTTCCCTATGTACTTACTGCCTTGGAGAGAAAGGCTTTGGATCCGAATTTTGGTCGATATTAATTTTTAATTTCTTTTTTATTAACTTTTTATTCTTTGTGCGATGTTTTGTTGTTAAAAAAGCTTAAAAGGTGCTTAATATACTTTCTATGCAGTAAAAATAACCCAGTTTATTGTCTAAACACTGTGATACTGGTATGTCATTGATGTTAGGGTTTGAGGAAAATGAACACCAACACACGAAACTCGTAGAACATTGCTTTTTCATATACCAGATTGACCGGTGAGATCGTTATTTGAAAGGAATTGAACTGTATTTCAAAAGCATGGTAGTGAGCGATTAGTTTTAAGTTCTGCTTATACACCTAACGTTTATTTTTTTTTCTATTTTTGTCATGTCTTTGAAGTTCTAATTACAGGGCATATAGTTTTCGTTGGAAACGACATCAGTGAAACGTGTCTCGGTCCACGATGATTTACCTGTCCTCTTTTCACCCTGGAAAAGGAGTTAACTGCAAACATTTGGGCCTTTTCTTTCTTGTACATATTTTTTTAGATTTTAATTTTAATTTTATATGTTTATTTGGTTGTTCTACAGCTACACAAACGTTCTTACCTTGTCTTATTTATATAAAATAAAGGTAAACAGGTTTCACGGGGAGTTAATTAGTTGAAAAAAGAATTCTATTAATTTTGAGATTCAATTAGTAATGAATAATAAAAGTAATAAAAGAATGGAAAAAAACACATATTTCAACAAAATTTCAGACAATGTGAATGAATACAATACAATATTACGGAATTACATTATAATACTCAGTGTAATAAAAAAAATAGCATAAAATGAGGAAAAAATTAAAGGCTACATAATTAATGCAAAAAAGAAAGAGTATATAAAATGTATCCCCGAACTAGTATGATAAAATGTGTTCTGGTTATAATGATTCATCTAACAAAAATTGATGTTGACATTTTAAAACACAAACATTTTTGCGTCCCACTCTCAATAAGAAGGGCAGCAGAAATACGCTCAATCGTGCTATCGGTCTAATAAATAATAGTCTTAGACAATGAAAAATCGGAAACACAAAGAAACAAAGACATAAGTGCGACATAGATAAGAAAAAATGAACAAAACGGACACATTAAAGACCATCTGTGAAATTCGGTGCACCTATTCTGTTTCTTATAAGAACATTCAATCCCGGTAATGAAGTCAAATCCACTAATAGAATAGAACTTTAATGATCAATCATTTATGCAACAACAAAATAATTTAACAGTTGAGCCCTTCCGAAAATTACGAATTTTGGAAATAATTTGAATTTTCATCCACTAAAGATATACATTTTATATTTTTTTTTTATCTTATACTTTTGTTAACTTTTCGGTATTTGATTTGTCCTTTTCTTTCAAGATGCCAGGGTGAGCTATTGCCATCACTTGGCGTCCGTCGTCCGTCCGTCCATCGTTAGCTCACTTTCAAAAATCTTCTCCTCTGAAACCACTGGGTCAAATGGAATCAAACTTTAAGTGAATCATCACTAGGGTATTTAGTTTCAAATTTATTATTTTGTATGTCTTAGGTCAAACAACATGGCTGCCGTTACTAAAAATAGAACATAGGGGTAAATTACAGTTTTTGGCAAATAACTCAAAAACCGTTACAGATATCAAAAATCTGACCGGAATAAAAATGATCAGCATGAGAAGATCTGCCCATGCCGAAATTTTGAAGAAAATCTGATGGCCCAGTGTAAGAGTTATTGCCCTTTTTCCGTAAAATTTTCAAAATTTTGATGTTTTTTTTTATTTTTTATTAAAAAAACTATAACAGATAGAGGTTAAGTTTAAATTGCAAAAATGATCAGCATGTAAAGATCTACTCACATGGATATTTTAAAGAAAATCCAAGTACCTATATATGAGTTGTGGTCCTATATTGGTCAAATTTTTCGTGATTTTTTACTTTTTGTCATATATTACAAAAACGCTTGGAGATAAAGGTCAAGTTTAAATTGCAAAAATGTTCAGCATGTTAAGGACTATATTTTATTGAACACATTCAAGTTTTCCGACCGCGTCCAACATGGCCGCCAGCGGGGATCTTAATTTTAACATTGGACCCTATGGGAAAATGCATACAAAGAACTTCTACTTCAGAACCACTGAATGGATTTGAACCAAACTTGGCATGAATGATGTTTATGAAGTGCTGACCAAGTGTTATTACTTTGGCGCCAATCTGTCATCTTAATGACCAACAGCATTGGACCCTATGGGAAATGCACACAAAGATCTTCTAGAGAACTGCTGAATGGATTTAAATCAAACATGTCATGAATGATGCCTGTCAGGTGCTGACCAAGTGTCACCAGCTGTGAACTTAATTTAACAAAAGATCTTCTTCTAGAGAACTGCTTAATAGATTTAATCCAAACTTTTCTCATGAGAAGCTGACCAAGTGTTGTTACTTCTGTTCTGATCTATCATCCAACATGGCTGCCAGCAATGAATTGGACCATAAGGAGAAATGCATACAAAGATATCATGGAAACCCATTGAATGGATTCAATTTAAACATTGCATAAATGTAACTTGTGAGATTTTTACCAAGCTTGTTACTTTGGTGCTGATCCGTCTTCCGACATGGCCACCAGTAGCAAAACTTAGTTTAACATTGGACCCAGTGGGAAATGCATAAAAAGATCTTCTCCTCTGAAACTGCTTGAACAATTTCAGTAGAATTTTGATATGATAGTCCTTATGTTACCCTATTCAAAGTTTTATGTTAAATAGCTGCCAGCAGGGAACGCACATTAACATAGGCCCCTTAAGTTTAGAAACTGCATTCAAAAATCTTCTCTGAAACTGCTTGAACAATTTTAATCAAATTTTATAAAAAGTTTCAGATTTTTATGTACATACACCACCAAAGATGGACCATCAATTTGGAATTATAGTGCTGCAGGACCCAGGTGAGCGATACAGGCTCTTGAGAGCCTCTTGTTTTATTTTGTGTATACTTTAGACAAGTAAATTAATACAATCTTTTAATTAGCTTTTCATATGGATTATTGTTATATGTTTATTTTATATTTGATACTGTTTTAAACAGGCCTGATGTTGTGGCAAAATCATTTTGGCACTTAATAACGGATGGTAGTAATGGTTCAGTCATGAAGATATCATCAACTGGAGCTGAATATCTTCTTCATTCTCAAATAACTGGTATAAGACAACATTGAAAGGTTTAAAACTCAATGACTGCTTGACTATGAAAAAGAGCCATGAAAAATGAAAACTTTTTGGAATATTTATTTCAGAAATTACGAATTTGACTTATACCGGAGAAATCATTAGTCATGGATATGATGTTTGGAAGAGCAACTAGCGAAGTTATGTTTAGGTCATTGTCCAATAAAATTACTTCTTCTTTAAATCTAAAACAATGTCACCTTTTTTTGAAATCCTTTTAATATTCAATTTTAGCAAACCTTCTTAATGTCTTATTGACTATATGTCAACAGTACCTAATTCACTGATATTACCGATACTTTCTTGTCATTTTTGCAATTCAGGAACTGTCAAGAATTAAAAAGCGCGCCATTTAAAAGACATTATTAAATACGAAAGTTTAGAAGAGGACTAATCTTACATTTATTTCAAACCACTGATCTCAGTTAATACTTAACAAATCAAGTGAATGACTTCGGCCATTTTGGTATAATCCCTGGCGTCATAAGAGAATTTACACTGTGACGTCAAGGTATTCGAGGTTTTCAAACAAGTCGCACTGTCTTTTCTTCCTTCAAAATCGTAAACCGGTTACCAGTCTACCCTACGAATACGAAAACAAAAATTTGTAGGGTCGTATTCGTCTAGTAAATACCACCATTGCAGGATACATTTTACTTCGGGCTGAAGATATCCTTACTATTGACAATCCGCAGTTTTTAGATTATGTGGATTCCATTTACCCACAGAAATTTAAAAATGAAATAAGGCTTACAGTGATTCCAAATACTCCCCTTTTCTGGATCTAACTATCTTTATTGACTCTGGTAAAATAAAAACTAAAATAAATGATAAAAGAGATGATTTTGATTATTACTAATTTCCCTTTTTCTGATGGCGACATTCCTCTAGCTTCATCCTACGGGGTGTATATTTCTTAACTAGTACGATTCGCACGAGTTTGTTCTACTCTTGACAATTTAAATGAACACAACATTACTATCACAGCCAAACTTTTACAACAGGACTACACATTTTATAAGTTGTTGAAAACATTTTAGAAGTTTTATAATACATATGAATATTTAATATTTAAATATGGCATTACTCACAAAAAGCATATTACTAAGGACATTTCTAATCCTTGGTTTTACGGAAATGTTGTGATAATGCCAGAAACTGATTAAAAAATCAAGAAAAGCTTTCACGTAACTTACATTCTTTACGTAATAGGGGATATCGACAAAATATTCTGCTTGGATAAGTTGAATTTACCTTGAGATCTAGTGACCTGAAAGTTTTACACATATAATGGCCTCTCACTGACACTGCCGATGTCTACTGAAATTTATGATGATCCTTCCGGAATTTCTGAGTTTAATTTTTCCTCCGTAGTGCAACAGTGATCTTCCAGCAGACTAGACTCCTTTAGTTAGCCGGTAGATAACAGTGGACACCCCATAACCAATATTTCAAAATTACGTTTGTTTTTTCTCTCCTTCCCAGATTGTGGTTATAGAGTTAGTAGTCTACTTGTATTGGATTTATTCGTATGTTTATTATACTATTGAAAAACGGAACAAATATAGGGGAGGTTTAGGTATCCATAAACCGGTTTAACCCTACCGCTGGCTTTTGCCAGTGGCGGTACCAAGTCCGACTGTCATGAGTTCCTATCGTTGTTTGTCTTTTGACTTTTTTGTGATTTTCATGTGTTTTTCCTGGCAAATCGTAAAATGTAGTTTTTGTTTTCAGCCATTGTAGATGTTTCCTGTTATCCGCCTTTTTTATTTGACATCATTTAGCGAATACACGTAAAGGTGAATTGCAGAGTAGATATTCTTCACTTTGCAAGAGTGCTTTGCTGATGAGAGGTAACTCCTTGAAACACGTGTACAGCATAACGAAATTTACTGTTTTTTATGCAACTTCGGTATTTTTTGTATTCATAACTTTATACTGTAAATTTAATTTCCTTATATGTCTCTCTGAAATATGACCTGAAGTGAAGCAATATTCAATAAAGAGTTATGAAACCTCCTCCGTTTTTTCAGATGCGTATTAAAGCTCTTACACACTTCAGATTTTCCTGTCCGGTTAATCGTTATTTGCTATGCACTAGATTAATAATGTTATATAACTAATATCAACTATTTAATTTGTCTCAGTCATAAACTTGATAAAATGTTCATACAACCATTTTTTATAAAAATAATTTGAGCCCAGTAATATTGACGTCTGGCAGAAAGTCAGACATTGATGTTCTATCGTTCATATTTTAACGAGTGATTGTCTCATTACAAACGTTATTAATGACTGAGATAACAACACTAGTCAATATTTACCGTCTATACTGTTTATCTTTCCTTGCCAAAGAAGGTAATTTACATTCACATCACCAGCTTATTTATGTTACATATTTTCTTCGTCTTCCATTTCATGATATTTATCTTTCTACTTGTTATTTTATTTTAATCCAATCATATTTTAGTTTTTTTTCAGTTTCCTAATAAGGGAAACCTGACAACAGAACAAATGTCTGAGAATTATGGAGATAGCGACATTTGTTTGTCTTCTGTCTCTCCGAATCAGAACGGTATAATGACACTGAAGTTGATGTTATACTGATATCTAATTAGTTTCCTTTTACCTAATGCTGCTTTATTCCTGAACACGATTTTTTTTATGAATATGCTGTTTGAGCCTTGTGGGCGGATCAAGTCCTCGGAAAAAGAGGATATATGGCAATTGAAAACTTGATTCGGATGGAATGAGCTTCCCCTGTCGCACAAGTCCGAATTGTGACTTCTGAAAAAAAACTAGAATACAGATATAACAAAGGATTGTTATTACAAAGGTAAAACTAAAACACAGGAAAACAATGCCATTAAATAGCTATCAAACGCGAAACTTAACTGAAAATAAACTTATTTTTGCGCCTGTCCTAAGTCAGGAATTTTATTAAGCCTTTGTGTGTCCTGCCTGTTTTCTAGTTAGTTCACTTTATGTCTATGGGAGTCTAGGATGATGTTTATTTCGCTTAACTTGATTACTCTTTATTTAGACCTGCCGTTGTGTGTGGGGTTTCCTCACCGTTCATTGAAGATCTTATGGTGGCTTTGAGTTGTCATTACTCCCCTTTGGGTCGTTGTCTCTTTGACACATTCCCCGTTTCCCTTCTTTTTCCTATTATGTTATTTTTTCATAATATATCAAAAATAAATAGCTATGCACACATCCTCTGTTTTATGCATGACTTATATTCAAAATAAAAACTTTCTGTCTCGAAAAGAACAGAAAATTACCTCCATTGGCAAATATTTTAGGTACAAATAAATAAGTTCAATAACTTTTATTTCATCAAAAAGTTACCAAAAATCAAACTGAACACCTCTTATATGTAACAACTTGCCGAAGTTAATGTTAATTTAGTTTATATACAAACTTTCTGCCTTGAAAACTGTAAAAGATCTGCACAGGGCAAATGATGTGTCCTGTGGCGGCTATTTGAAACAAAGATGACTTCTGACGTAGAAATGAAAAAGTTATTGCATAAATTTTCAAAAATCTTTTACTCCGACGTCAAATCATTATATACATAAACTAATAAAACAAATAAAATGCCCGTTTTCAACCACGACATCGTTACAGAAATTTTCAGTAACATTCAACACATAGGAAATGAAGTCATCCTGGATTGAGAGCATTAGCTTAATTAATGGTGAATAGTTTTGAAAGTAACCTAACAATTAGTAAAATGTTACATATGATCAGGCAAAATGCTTTGATATGTGGATTAGTGACACGATTCTCGTAATGGGTGTCACAGCTGTAAGCGATGAGCTTCGTGTAAGATAAACGTAGAAGATTCCGGATGCACAAGAGCGGTCAGATCAATTTGAAATAATACAGTCACTCAAAGAAATTGTACACAGACGCTTGCCTTGTTAATAGAAAACCGAATTTATTTTTTTTACATCTCGAATTCAAAAGTTGACACTAGAAATGAGAGACTATCTTACGGATAAGTTACAAATAACAAAATACCGAATTTACTGTGAATTTAGTTTCTGCATATGCACAGTAAGAAAGTACAGAGATCGTGACCAGTGAACCCGAAAATTATGCTTACAAATTTGCCAGGGCGAATACAGACGGGATAACGACCAAGAAGTCACCGACAACTACAATATCCCCCTCACGATCACATTTAATGCGATAAAAGACATGGTAACCAAAAACGAAGCTGTAACTGGTCGTTCAGACACAGTACTAGTAACTAAGGAGTATCTCCTTCTTGCATAGCACTGTCCTTAGCTGTTTCAGCGTTCTATTTAAATCGTGTCGGTTATTTGTGTTCTATCAGATTTTGCAAATTTAAGTTAATGGTATTCCAAATGTTTTAATTTGATCTGCACTGAAGAGGCATAAGTTACCGAAATGGCCATAAGTAGAAACTAAACTTCCAGTAACTTTGGTATTCACTAAAACCAATCTATATAAGTACTTAAGTAATGTAAAAATCACTAATAACAAATAATTGGGATTCAACTGAGGTATCTAGCATAGTATTAATACCTTATGTGCAGTGTTTGGAGCTGGATAAGGGTCATGGAGAGACCCGGGTGAATGAACAAAAAGAACATTTGTTAGGGTAATATTTTACGATTTTGGTTTAACTTGGATATAGCCTTATAGTTTAAATCTGTGCAACAAAGACTCAAATAGATAATTTTCAATAATCCAAATTTTCTATTAGAAGCCGATGTCATTTTTCCGAACCTTTTACGTATTTATTTACATGTATAGCTATGAAGCAACAAAGGTTGACTGATTGATGTTTTACGCCAACTTCAGCAATATTTCAGCTATAATGTGGCGAGAACAGTTAAATATATAGAACAATTATAAAAGCAACAAAGGAAAGCACAGGCTTCTAAATAGAAGTAACATTTTTACTGAAGAGGTATAAATAGCCTTGTTGCACAAGAGAACATGTCAATGTCATACAAAAAACCGCAAATCAACGTCTTTGTCAAATCTGCAATAAAAATATCTAGATGAAAAGAAACATTGATATTGGGGGAAAGGTTTAAGCTATCAACTTGATCACGAACGTGCATTTAAAACCTTAGAAACGGTTGGAAGTCACGAAGAAGTGAACCAAATGTCGAAAAGTAAAGAAATGCCCTGACAAGAACAGATTGATTTGTTACAAGTTCCCCGATTTTTATACAAAATAGACAAAGAAAAGTCGGCACAGCGCAGGCCGGAGGAAATTATGAGAAAAGTATTTTGAGAAACGAGATGAACACGTCGAATCATGTTTTAAACCTTGTTGACAAATAGCAAAAGGTTAACACTAACAAACGTTGGGAAAAGGTATCCATAAGCTTGAATAAAGACCTACGTGAACACCAAAAGTTTCACATCTAACAGCACTACAAAAGACCCGAGGAAAGACTAAAGGTAAGAGTAAGACCAAAAGTGTGTGCGGGGGGGGGGGGGGGTAATAGTTAAATTAGCAAATAAGGCCCTTCAATTGTATTAACGAAAAAATATGTATCTTCATTGCATACATGCAAATTCTAATCTATATCTAGGATAAGTGTAAGGGAGAGATCATGGTAGGATAAGGATAAAATATAGAAGCCAGTGAAAGTATTCAACAGTACGTCAATAAATAATATTAACACCTCGACAACGCCTCTATAATGACATGAGCAAAAACGGGCATTTAACATAGATAGAGACTTGATTACTACTATTGCGAAACAATTACGCAATTAAACAGTTAAGTTTAGCGGCAGAAAATTTCACGAAATTGATAAGAACATTGCAACAAAAAATGGAAGCAATATTTTCGGTTAACTGTTCAAATGTGAGGGTTCAAATATGCTCTTCGCAAAGATGCAACCAACGATACGTTGAAATAGCCAGCATATTTCAGTAAACTTACCACAAGCTCAAAAACCAAATTGGTTTTGGCATGATGATTTCAATATGATGATAAGGAATAGGGATGAAGTTATCATTACACGGCAGTAAAACGAATATTTAAAGAAAAAAAAACGAAAGGATATAGAATATATGTAGATGTGACAAAATCCTAATATCGCTCATCATCCATTTTGAGTTTGAAAAACACTAGATGTAAATGGAACAATTTTAAATGAGTACTATCATATATCATTAAGTGAGAAAACTGGCAAGCAATCAACACTAAATGGCTTGATCTTCTGTCTTATATTGCTTGTGGACGTATTTGAAGTAAAAAACCAACTAAAGTTGAGACTTATTTATTTCCGAATTAAAGATTATTTAGTGTTACGAATGTATTTCTTTCATTAGGACTGTCCCGAGTTCCTGTCGTTGTCTTCATTTATCTTTTGTCTTATACGTGTTTTCTGTGTAGTTCCCAGGAAACATTACAATTTTCAGCCATTGTAGGTGTTTCCTGTTATCATTTTTTTTTGCATTTTGTATATTAACTACAACCCAGATTCAAAAGACAAAATTTAAGTAAAAGATTATTATTATTATTTGATTATGAATAATTAAGACTACAAGTATACGTGAATCTTACATTCAAGTATTATTTGTCTCTTAAAAAAGCAAAGAAGAGATTACATGATCTTTATTTCTTTGTTGTTCGTATTTCTATTTTTGAAATATTAACTAAAATTTTTAACTTTTGACTTCTTTGCTCATCATTCTATATGTCGTCAGTACAGATATAACGTAACGTGGTATATGTATTTCTCTATTTTCTAGCAAATTAAACGACTCATGATCTATTTGTTACCGAAACAATATCTAATATGTGTGTATATTTGTTGTCAGTTTGCGATTGGTCAACCATGTAAATGTCTCGTGTCAGTTTCTAGAAATAGTGCTACCGGGGGGTGATGAAATTAACAACTCAATCATTGTCTAGCGAAACTGTTTCTGCATTTTATGACTGTGATTACTCAATTTATTGGTAATATGACATTTTTATTAAGATTATTTAACTTAACATCCCGTTTAATTAATGGCGCAATGATATACATAACAACGATGTTAGCAACAAAATGGCGGCATATTTGAGAATGGAGACTACGGAGATCACTTTACCTCAAATAAATTCCGTAGAAATTAGAGACACCATCTCTTACATTTTCCAGTTTGTTACGATAATTTCTCAAATCTCAATAGTTCAATTTTCACATTTTGAAGTTCTCGGTAAACCTCGAACTTTAATATATGAAAAACTTAACTATCTCGATTTGAGAAATATAGGTAATAAACTGGAAACAATGTTAGAGACTATATATAAAGGCTCTTCAAGTACAAGTGAAATAATTGAAATGAAATGTTTGCATATGTAAAGTAAGTATCATTTATCGTAAATGAGTAAGGCTGTAAGAAAGTGATAATTCATGTACTGATCGACTGGTGACGTCATAAAATATCAATTGTTTGTGGTGGTGGTGTTAATGAGTGTCCTGTCTTTCATCTTGTATCGACCTAGAGGTACAATATAGACTAGGATCAGTTTACACTGGGGATATAATCAGGAAATAATATTGAATTGTCTGAAGAAGAAAACACGTCTTATGTCATAACACCTACGTGACATCGGAGTGTCTGTTAGCATTCTGATACGTTTTCTAGGTAAATTCTGCTATAGAGAACACAGAAAGGTAAATTCAGTTGAATTGTTTGGCTGTTGTATTTGGTATGTTTTAATTATAATGATTTTGTGATTATTATAGATTATTAAAGGACATTATATAGTTTCAGATGGATTCATTGAGTGTTTCAAAGTATTAAAAACAAAGGAAATGTGGTAAATGTCAAGGAGACAACATCCCATATCCAGGTTAAAACGACCAAAAACAAAACAAAATGCTTATATATGTTGATTAATCATGTTTTATATAAAAAGGAGGCCTTATTACCTGTCAATCAATTTATAATGCAATAAACTGTTGAGGTTGTCCAAATTAAAAAGTAAATCCTCCGTAAAAAGAAAAGATCATAAAGAGAGTGATTAAAACGAAAAAAACATGGTTACAGACCCAGCTTATTTCGACAAACAACTAGACACAAGTTTCCCTCAGAGTAAATCGACCGTTCATATCAATATTATATCTTCGCCATCTTACACTCTAGATAATCAACAACAGGAAAATAACGCAAAACACTGACTAATAGGAGATTACAGTTTCCACAACGAGACCTAGTTGATTATGAAATTTCTCACATCGAGTTAAATAAATTTTGCAAATGTTTGAAAGCGAGGCTTGCCGAGCTTTTAAACATTTCAAAATTTATTTAACGAGATGTGAGAAATTTCATAATTAACATGTTTAAGTTGCGGAAATTGTTTCTCTAATGACTGGATGAAAAACACCGAGGATTGTATTCCGAAAAAATTTGGCGGGAAAATTCACGAAACTTATTCTCCTCTCTAGAGAGGAGAACAAATGTTTCAACATCGTTCAGGAAAGGTGAAAACTGAATAGAAATTAGAGAAGCAACTTTCTAACTAGACCGAGTATAGCATTAACGTACTAGCACACTTTAGCACCTTTGTATGATGTAATTTAATAGCGGGCGTTAGATGTAAAATTAAACGGTACCTTAACGTCGACTTACTGTCAATGAATGCCAAATATTTGGAAGCGATAGCTTTCAAATTAAATTACACCTGGTCTCAGATTTCGGAATTTTGTCTGTGATGTTTGCTCGCGCAATATTTCAAATTTACGNTATTTTTTTTTTTTTTTTTTTTTTTTTTTTTTTTAGCTTTAGCTCACATTTATTGTACCATAATGGATGATTATTGTGTTGTGGAAAAAGTGTTGGCTTTTTGTACTTTCATCCCCCTTTCCGTATATCTGTAGTAACTGATTTTTGTATTTTACAAAGCAAATAGCAAGTGTTGAATATATTTTAGCTTCCTCAAACCATACATGTAGATTGTTAAAATGTACAACATTATATACTATTAAATGCATATCAAATCTATTTTTTCGGATTTTGTAAGGATATTCCAGGTGTAAGTCTACACTGTATTGTCAGATTGTGTATTTTACGAAAGGATATGGAGTAAATGAACATGAGACCATAACACATATGTTTACTCCAACTACAATAATTTTAATGAGCTGTATGGCCATGTGTAAGTGTGGACCTTAGTTACTAATGTAAGCGTCAGATCGTATTTCACAGCTGCAGCACATTTTCGGAGATGTTTACATTTAAAGCGATCATGGAGTATTGCACACCATTTATTTTGCATTGAATAATTGTCCTTATTATTGACTTATTGGTGGAATATATTTTCTTTGTAGTATTTTTATATTTTTAACAAGGAACACCTTGATAGTTATGACCTCACATATTGAAAAAATCCAGTCGAGCCAATAACACTAGCAAAAGCAAAATAGAACTTGGGGCTTGGAGGGGCACTCCCCGCTTTTCTTGCAGATTGAAATCTAAAGGAAGTATTTCCAGATACATCAGAAGAATCCAATGGTAGCATATCAGGTGGTGTAATGATATTAGCGTTCGAAAAGGAAGAAATAAAAGAAATATTTGAAAATATATACAACTGTAGAAGGGACCCTCTTCTACGTGAATATGGGGAGTGACAAGATGACTAAAGTGGAAGGTACCAAATGTCAATGTTAATTCTACCATTCAAAAAAATTGGGATCCAAAACAGTCAATCCTCTGTTACAGAAAACAAAATGTCCCTGATAACTATGAGGAAAATAGTTGTCAATAATGACCACAAAACAGACTTGAGACAAACTAGAAACAGATTGAAAAGTAAGAAATGGGATAGGAACAAAAAAGTGACAGGTAAATTTGGTCAGTCAACTAAGAATGTATTTACAATGCTTGACTAATACAAGACACCGGGAAAGGTTGAGCTCATCAGACAGGATAAATTAAAAGGCAGTTGACAGAATTGCTTCAACGAAAGAAGAACCCTTATATTAGCAGGCAATAAATAGCGTACACAAAGTTTTATGTTCTGATACATTGATGGGAACAAAAGGCAGATTTAACTTGCTTGCCAGAAATATGTTAATAAACCAGAGTCTCACAAGAGCGTGTATCGTTTACCTGGGCCATGACTGATATAGACGGTCCAAATAATCTAAATAGTAAAGGACCTTATTTTGAAGTATGTTAATAGACCTTGATGGTATTTACTTCAAAAGTGAACTATATTTCCTGATAGCAAAAATTTTGGATATGGTCACCTTTCTTGAAGGGGCCAACTAAGGAACGAACATAAAAATCACAAACTTTGAAAGGCACCACCCAAGAAAAATTGTGTCTAAGTTTGGTTTCCATTGGCATAGTAGTTTCAGGGGAGAAGAACTTTGAATGTGTTCCCCGCTGTTGGCCATCTCGAATGAGGTGCAGGCTTGATGGACAGCTTTAAAGGGGACTACCCAAGGAATATTGTGACCAACTTTGGATCATATTGGCCTTGCTATCTTAGAGGACTCTTTTATGCTTTCCTATCGGGTCCAATGTTAAATTATGCTCCCTCTGGCAGCCATTTTAGATGTGATGCGGACTTGCCGAAACATTTTTCAATGGGACCAACCAAGGATTATTTTGACCAAGTTTGGTTCCATTTGGCCGAATAGCTACAGATGAAAGAACTTTAAATGTCTTTCCCAAAGGGCACGATGTTAAATATGTGGGTCATCTTGAATGGGATGCATAGTTGCCGGACATATATTTCAAAGAGCCAACGAAAGTCTGTTGTGTCCAAGTTTTGTTCCAATTTATCTAGTAGTTTCAGAGGAAAAAATCTTTGAATGTGGTTTGCGATAGGGTACAATGTTAAACTAAGTTTGTTTTCCTATAGGGTACAATGTTCCTAGCTGGCAGCCATTTTGGATGAAGTGCGGACTTGCCAGACATATTTTAAAGAGGACCAACCATGGACTATTGTGACCAAGTTTGGATAAAATTGCCATTGTTGTTTCAGAGGAGAAAATCATTGAATGCTTTCCCATTGTTAAACTATGTTTCTCACAGGCGCCCATCTTGGATCTGATGCAGACTTGACGGAAAACAACAACAAGGTTACTTTCAATTGGCCAAGAACTTTTTTCAGAATGAGATCTTGGAGAATGTTTTCATAGGATCCAATAGTAAACTAAGTTCCCCACTGGCGGCCATCTTGGAAGAGGTCGGACAACTTGACCATGTTCAATAAAATGTAGTCCTTGACATGCTGAACATTTTTGCAATTCAGACTAGACCTTTATCTAAAAGTGTTTCTGAAATGTAAGAGAAAAAGTATAAAATCACGAACAAATAACCAATAAAGGGCCATAACTCCTGGGTACTTGGATTGTCTTCAAAATGTCCAAGTGGGTAGATCTTGACATGCTGAACATTTTTTGCAGTTTAATCTTAGCCTTCATATGTAATAGTTTTTTTATGAAAACATCAAAAGGAGTATGTACGTTAAGGGTCATATTTGGCCCCTGAAATAAAGACCCTTATACTTGATCAAGTCATGTCTCAAAATACAATTCAATAACAGTATATAATAAACTTCGAAAGATTTTGCCAAAGTCTTTTTTGTTTGTAGAAGAAAAGGACCTCCAAAATTTTACAAATATAAGCATTTTCACAAAAATTGACTAAAATGATCAAAATCCTTACATATTTCAGCTCAGGAAACATAATGCGCATGCCTGTGCCAATGAAATTTTTGCATGAAAAGGTTGCAATTTCATATACTTTTAACATATTGACACAAGCATGCGCTCTGTGCTACCTGTACCTAAACATGATAAAAAATTGACGAAAATTTGTTGATTTTTGGTATATTTGGATGAAGCATGATATTTGTGACGTCATTATCAGGGTTTGATGACGTCACTGCATCAATTTACTTGAGTTTTGACATAAGCAATATATCAACTTTGTTATACAAAGAAAAATTTAGAGGAAAACTCCGTTTGATATGGCTAGGTTTAGGAGCCAAATATGTCTCTTATCGTACATACTCCTATTTTATAGTTGTTTTTTATTAAAACATCAGAATTTTTTTAAATTTTACGGAAAAAGCCCTTAGGGCTATATTAAAGATGGGTCATCAGATTTTCTTCATTATAGCAGGGTGGGTAGATCTTTACATGCTGATTTTTTTTACCCCCTTGTCAGACTTTTTATATCTGTAACGATTTTTCAGTTTTTTGTCAAAAACTTAAATTTACCCCTATGGTGAATGAAAGGATATGGCGTAAATGTACATGAGACAAAGTCTCTACAAATACATGGTAAAAACAAGCAAAGGAACTGCTTTTATTGTTGTTCTTCATCTTGAAGTCACCATGAGGCCTTCAACAATGAGCTTTGCTCATACCTCATAGTAAGTTCAAGACGGCCCCTAGCACCGGTTTTAGCGGAATTCTTTGCTAATTGTCGAACAACGCTAATTCCATGTCTTTCCTGATCATGGATGCGGGGTTGTCAACAATAATTAATTAAACTGGCAAAGTGCTCTTACAATCATTGTCATCCGTTTCCCGACAAAAGCACTAGTGTCTTAAGCTAGTGGACGATTACAACATATTGACAAACACATGGCACTCATCAAGTCGATTGTAAGAAAACTTGGCATTATAAAATAGTGAGATGTGGGCATTTTAACAGGTGGTCAGAATTTCATTACGAAATTACAAAAATAAATGACAAAATTTGAAAGTATGATAGTATGTCCATAAGAAGAATTCTCCCACGAACAAGTATGTTCTATTTTAGTAACGATAGCATGTTGTTTGACCTGGGACATAAAAATAACAAACCTGAAACTAGATAGCCTAGTGATAATTCAGTTGAAGGTAGGTTTCATTTGGCCCAGAGGTTTCAGAGGAGAATATTTGAAAGTGAGCTAACGACGGACACCAAGTGACGGAAAAAATAAGAATTTGGAGAACAGAAAAACACTTTTGGGAGAAAACTGGAACAAAGCAGGTAACTCATGGAAACTCTTGGAAAGATTATAAATTAAGTGTTTGCAACTGGATAGACTGATTGGTAACAGCAGCTATCTGACAAAACAAAAGTGCTACCCGGTCCCATTTTAGATCAACAACACATCAACATTGGATGCAAAACATAATAAGTCATTAAAAAATCAAATGCGTACAAAACTAAAGAAAAGAGGGAAAGGCTTCTCCAGAAAGCTGTTAAAGTTGGACTATTGGTTTGAAGGAAACAACGGCGTAGAATACCGAAGGAACAAAGGGGTAAAATTCACAAAAATCGAAGTCCAAAGATAGGGCAAAAACGAGAACACAGAAAACAATGACGTTAGACACAAAAACAATGACGCCAGACAGACACAAAGCACAGAACCAGAAACCACAACATTCAGAACAAAGGCACTCACAGTGTGAACTCCAGTGAAACTGAGAGTGACATCAGGTGCTCCGGAAGGGTAAGCATGTCCTGCTCTGTTAACAGCACCCGTCACACTGTGGGTGATTCAATCCGGGCAATTGTCAAAGTCGGTAGTCAAATCCGGGAAGACGTGAATCTAGCTGAAAATGTCCACTTTCATTTGGGATACTGACACGTCATATCTTTCAATGATGCTATGGTGACGGCCATATAATTTCTTGAGGGGTGAAATTAACAAAGGTTGAACAAATCCCTGACTAAGCAGCTTTTGGGACAGTGTTTTTGCTCTGTTCAGAGCAACTCCAATGAAATGACAAGCTGATAAAGAATTAAGATACCATCAAGTTGGGGAACTATCATAGCTTGCGGGACTAACATTGTTTATTTTAAAAGAAAAAGGAGGATAATTGATTATAAATATTAAGAGGAAGGAAAAGTCAAAACGACAAATAAAATGAGACAACAGAAAGATAACGTACGTGTCAGTGAAAAGGCAAAGTTGACAATGAGACTTATGTATGATGTAAATAAATTCAAACAACATTAAATATTAAACGCACAGCGTTGAGAAATGGTACATAAAGTCGGCCGAAAGCACGCAGACATAAAATATTTCAAAGCAGACAAACATCATCGTTGGAAGATGTTTAAATAACTCACAAATTCGAAAATGAAACTAGAGAATCAACCGGGGTTTTAAAGACTAACTTAGAGGTTACTTACAATGTGCAGACACTGCTTTGTTATATGTAAGTGATATTTTGTACCTAACATAGTTGAACTAACCTCGCCGATGTATATTGGCGGAACTCGCAAAAACGATAAATCACAGACTTGAAGCACACGTTTTGATCTGGATACGTAAATGGCAGCTTAACATTCGATCTTTCAAGTTTCAGATCTAGAGTTACTAGTTCTAACATATTTCTACTCATATTTAAACAATATGAATGGACCCACAAAAATTATGGACGACAAAACAAATTTGAATAATTCTTAAGTGGTATTCTTTGGCAGTGGGAAAATAAAATGGAACACCACTGCATGACGTAATGAATTACTTTATGTAGTTATGATAAGGACAAGATTCATCCCCTAGTACCCGAACGGTAAGACGATCATCGACCTACTGTGATGTCTTCAAACTCAAAATGCAAACCAATGTACTTGAAGTAATAAAACCAATAGCGGACACAAATTCATTTCAAACGTAAACAATTCTAACCATGGTTGTGCCTTTGATACCATCGATTGCCTTCTACGGTGATATACATCCAGAAGAAAGGAATACATTGTACTCTGTTACATACGGAGTACCCTTCCCAAAAATGGAGCCATGTCTGTCATCAATGAAAATTTATTATGTTTCCATGAGAATTTCTTCGAAATAATAATACATCTCATTTTGTTTGAACTTTACCCAGGAAGACACATGTCTAATTTTACTACGATATTGTATTCACGGTTATAATATGATAGGGCTGTTATAGCGTTACACTCTAGACTGATATATACTGTCTTGGAACAGCCTAACATGGTCAGAAATATGAGGATATTTTAGATTTGATGTGACTTTTACTACACTTTTGTTTTGGTGGCAATATACTAATGTGAGGTATTAACACAACAATTGTAAGCTTTCTTTTGATTTTTGTTTTGCTTGCAATATACTAATCTTAGGATTTTAACTTGACAATGAAGCTTTCTTTTTACTTTTGTTTTTTGGTTTCAATATACTAATGTGAGGATTGCAACTTTACTTTTATTTTGGTGGCAATAGAATAAAAAGATAACAAGAAACACCTACAATGGCCAAAAAACATAGTCACATGCCACAATGTACCAATGAACTGCACAAGAAAAAAAGCACACAATAAGAAACGAAAGACAAACGTTAACAACGATAGGAACTCGGGACATCCGGACTTGGTTCTTATATGACAATTGTTAGCTTTCTTTTGACTTTTGTTTTGGTAGGAATATACTAATGTGAGGATTTTAACTTGACCATTGTAAGCTCTCTTTTGACTTTTGTTTTGGTAGGAATATACTAATGTGAGGATTTTAACTTGACCATTGTAAGCTCTCTTTTGACTTTTGTTTTAGTAGGAATATACTAATGTGAGGATTGTAAGCTCTCTTTTGACTTTTGTTTTGGTAGGAATATACTAATGTGAGGATTTTAACTTGACCATTGTAAGCTCTCTTTTGAGTTTTGTTTTGGTAGGAATATACTAATGTGAGGATTTTAACTTGACAATTGTAAGCTTTATTTTGACTTTTGTTTTGCTGGCAATGTACTAATGTGAGGATTTTCAACTTGACAATTGTAACTTATCTATTAATAATTCTTTGGTAGCAATATACTAATGTGAAGATTTTAACTAGGAAATTGTATTTTTTTTTTGGTAGCAATGTACAAATGTGGGGGTTTTAACTTGACAATTGTACGCTATCTATTAATAATCCTTTGGTGGCAATATACTAATGTAAGGATTTTAACTTGGAAATTGTACGCTTTTCTTTCGACTTTTGTTTTGGTAGCAATCTACTAATGTGGGGATTTTAACTTGACAATTGTAAGTTATCTATTAATAATTCTTTGGTAGCAATAGTGAGGATTTTAACTTGGAAATTGTACGCTTTTCTTTTGATTTTTGTTTTGGTAGCAATGTACTAATATGGGGGTTTTATCTTGACAATTGTACGCTATCTATTAATTTTTGCTTTGGTGGCAATATACTCATGTGGGGATTTTTACGCTTTCTTTTACTTTTGTTTTGGTTGCAATGTACATATAACTAACAAAATACCCAAGTAACTGTTAATTTATTTTCTGCATGTGCGCAGTGCAGATAAAGCCAAAACATTTGGAAATCCATTAACCGAACAAAATGTTAAAGTTGATAGAGAACAAATAACCAAACGGGTCTAGACAGAAAAAGCGTAATTAAGCTAAGTACAGAGCTATCCATGAGCCATGCTGAGCGAGATAATCCTCAGTTTTTTTCATAATTTTGCAAAACTTAGATATTGTGAGTTTAAAAACAATCGGTTTTCGAGTCAGCACCGAGGTACTGACTACTGGGTTGGTTTATACCCTCGGGGACTAACGGTCCACCAGCAGAGGCATCGACCCAGTGGTAATAAATAACAAAATGCCGAAGTAACTGTAAATTTATTTTCTGCATATGCGCATTTCGACAACTTGTGTCTCAACAGTCACTAATGTGAGGATTTTAACTTGACAGTTGTAATGTTTCTATTAATTTTTGCTTTGGTGGCAATATACTAATGTGGGGATTTTAACTTCGGAATTGTACGCTTTCTTTTGACTTTTCTTTTGGTAGCAATGTACTAATGTGGGGATTTTAACTTGACGATTGTAAGCTATCTATTAATTTTTGCTTTGGTGGCAATATACTTATATGAGGATTTTATTTGATATTGTGCTCTTTCTTTTGACTTTTGTTTTGGTAGCAATTACTAATGTGAAGATTTTAACTTGACAATTGTAAGCTTTCTTTTCATTTTTATTTTCTTGGCAATATACTAATGTGAAGATTTTAACTTCGAAATTGTGAGCTTTCTTTTGATTTTTGTTTAGGTTGCAATGTTCTTAACTCTCTAGCGTGTGGGGTTTATATGTCACAGTTAATTTGTTTCTATCGAGAGTGTAATTAAATACTGAAATTTCTGATGATTCTTGACCAAACACTTGGGGAAGTTTTGAGTTTGATTTTTCTTCATTAGTGCGACAGTGTTCTACCAGCAGACTAGGCTCCTAGAGCTAACCGGCAGTTTAGCGGCGAGCACCCCTTGACCAATCTTTCAAAATTATGTATTTTTCTTTTTCTCTCCTTTCAAGATTGTGGTCATGGAGTTAGTAGTCTACCTATATTGGGTTTTATTCGTATGTTTTTATACTATAGGGAAACGGGACAAATAAAGGGAGGTTTGGGTACCCATTAACCGGTTTAACTCTACCGCTGGCCTTTGCAAGTGCCGGTAGTAACATGTCCGGCTGTCCCGAGTTCCTATCGTTGTCTACGTTTGTCCTTTGTTTATTCGTGTTTTTCCTGTATAGTTTCTTGGCAGATTGTGAATGCAATTATAATTTTCAGCCATTGTCGGTGTTTCCTGTTATCCAATTTTTTTTTTACATTTACAAATTAGAGCAGACTGGCGGCTTTCAAATGGGTACATCATTTGTGCTGAGCGAATCTCCTACAGTTTTTGAGATAGAAAATTATTATTTTTCGAATCATTAATAAACGTGTCAAAGGTTTGCATGGTTCTTTGATAATGATAATTTATATTAAAGTTACCAAATGTTGAATAACAAAATAGCAAGTTACTGTGATTACAGTATGTGCATATGCGCATTTCGCCAGCTAATATCTCTTATATAAATGCAGATCACAAAAAAATTGGAATTCCATAACTTAGTCATAAACAATATATGTGCGCAGGGTACCAAAATCTTCCGGAGCAAACCTTCTACAGTTTTTGAGATACAAGGTTTATATTTTGCAGATTATTAGTATATATGCTAGCGGCAATAAGCAAAATCAGGCATTTAGCTAATTCCCTAGCCACTTACTTATTGCCTGAAATTTTCAGGCTTTAGGCCTATAACCTGAAAATATTGATGTCAAATTCTAACTATTTCCTAGGCAGTGATTACTGTTTAGAAATGAAATAAAAAATTCGTTCTGATAAAAAAAATAATTTTATTTCAATATTTGAACAAAGAGGACATTGAATACTGCTAAAGGCAGTTTTCTCTATCAGTTCTTAAACATCTTTGACTTTATGGTCTTCCAAACGTTTAGATTTTATCTGCACTGAAGAGACATAAGTTGTCGAAATGCGCATAT